>VWZV01002528.1:92290-285035 GCA_013397155.1 Irena cyanogastra
CCGCGGGCGGCTGCCGGGCTCGGAGCGGCCGGGCCGCCCGGGAGCCCTGCCCGGGGGCGGCGGCCTGCGGCGGCTACCGGGCTTTGTGCGCGCTGCCTCCCCCTGCGCCGCCCGCCGCCGCCTCATGCGAGAGCCGGCACAGCTGGGGAGCGCGGAGACCGCCGTGCCCCCTCGCGAAAGCCGATCCCGCTGATCTCATCACCGCTGGTTACTAATCCAATGACCGCGGAATTAACAGCAGATGGCGACGCCCCTTCCCCCCGGCCCGGCCCCCGCGGACGCGGCGCCCTCAGAGCGCGGCGCGGCCGGAACGCGCCGGGCCGCCCCGCCGGTCCCCGCCGCTCACGCGTCAAAGTCGCCCGCGGGCACCGGCAAACTTCCCCAGCATCGCGTCTCGCCGCCGCCCTACGGGCCAGAGCGAGCGGCTTCGCACCTCCGGCAAAGCACGGCAGCATCTTCGGCGTGCGCTCGCCAGGGGAAGCAACAGGGAGGCGCCCGAAGTCCTGCTAGCGAGTCCCTGCGGGCGGCTCGTGAGGTGCGAGGCAGAGCCGAGCCGGAGCCGGGCGGGGATCGCAGGCGGGATTGGTGCCGCGCATCGGGCACTGCCGTGCACACTCAGCACACGCGGCCTTGGGGCTGCCGGGAGGTTTGCATGATCCGGACTCTGTAAGCCAGATACATGCGGGTGAAACTAATTATACTTTTGGCTGCCAAAACCAACTCCGCGCTCTTAGGTGAGCTTCACGTCTTCCACAAGGCTACAGGCAAGGCAAGTCCTGTCAAACCAGTGCAAGTTACAAAACAGGTATAAGGCAAGTGCTTCCATCACTGCTCATTAATATCAGAAAATAACATGAAAAGCTGTGGTTTCTAACCCTAATAAGCTTGGCCCTAAATTGCCCTCCCTCCCCTCTGCCCCCAGCATAGGCTGACGCACATGTATTCTCTCTCACGCAAGTAGTGCTCGGGTCCACACTCAAGAAATGTTACATGTTGCTTCCGCTCAAGCTGTGCACTTCTCACCCCTAAATTAGATAATCTTCTCATGGAGACCTTAGACCAAAAGGGTGACGTAAAATGACTGTCTCTTCTAGGAGAAGAAAATAATAATTGAGAAAGATGAAAAAAAACTTTTCTCCTCAAATTCTGCTGTTCTACCTACACTCTATACTTCTGGCACTGGAGAGGGCAAAATTTTCCCCCCTCCACTTTCATGTTGATATTTATTTCTATAGTATTTTTATTTCTTTTAGTAAAATGTTCAGACAGGCTTTTAGCAAAGAACTGAGCCAGACAAGAGAAATATCCATGCTCAGACCATAAAAAAATGGAAAGGAAATTCTGCAAATTCTTTGAGAGTCTTCAGTCAATAAATCCTCCATACGAGGTGCTGTAAAACACTGTGTTTCACACATGCCATGTGGGCAGAAAAAGTGTCAGATTATGGTAGCACCCCTTCTGTGAGGACCTAGTGGTGCTTCCAGAGGTCAGACACTCCCGAACCCAAATGAAATATTTTAAAGAGTATTAAACTCCAGTTTCTCTCCAGGCCCTGCATACACACCCATCCTCACAGCCTTTGGGATGTACAGTAGATGGAAAGCACAGGATGAATGAGAGTTTTCTCTCTGCTGGACAGTTCTTTATGCCTAGGAAAGGCTTTCTGCCACTTCCATTCCCTCAGGCAGTCTGTGTCTGGTTTATATATACATACATGGAAGTCTTGACATGAGCAGTCATCTGTGCTCTTACCAGCAGACAAGTTACTGAATGTAAATCCTCCTCTTGGATGTGACCACCAGCTAATGTCTGTTCTGTGGCACTCGTTGGGAAGAGGAGCCGTAGAATGAGCCATGTCTGAACACTGGGGCAAGTCTGTGCCTTGCAGGATGTTTTGCTTTCCTCAGTTTTTAACAGCCTTATTTCTCTTACACCCTTTCCCAAAACAGCAGTGTCTCCTAACACTTCTTTTGGCAGGCAGCAGTGTGTTTTCCAGTGTAAGATGGGATGTGGTCCTTTGTGCCTGTGCCAAGCTTGATGCAAAAAGTGAACTTGGAAAGACTTTCTACATGGTTTGTAATACTAATTCTACAAAAGGAGATTAAAGAAATCACATTAGAAGTTAAGCTTTGTATCTTTTCAGCCAGCTTTAGACACATAGGTCTGAAAAGTGCACAATGCAGAGATCAATCAGGCAGCACAGAGTTTTGGGAACACGCTTCATGTGCAAATGTGAAAACACTTGAGGGTGTAGAAAGTGTCATTTTGATTAATGAGGGCTACAACATGCTATTTGTATATAGATGAGAATGTAAAAGAATAGGAAACAATCACCTGTTAAAATATTAACGTGATTTTAAACCACACTTGAGCATGGTACAGATACAGCCCATTCTTTTGAGCTGATCCTGTAAAATACCTGGGGAGGGGAGGAAGAGGCACATGTTTGTGCAACATTACAAACCTTTCAAGATAAACTCTGTGACACAAAGTCAACAAAACGAACCATTTGGTACAGTTCCTGGAGCTGTGCATCACAAAGGGCAGAACCCAGGCTGTGTCACAAGCCCTGTGCATTACTCACATTCCCCAAAGTCTTCCACTACTTTGAAATTACCTCACAAAATAAAAATCACAGTCAGAAAGGAAATCTTGAGAATAACACACTTGAAGCTTGATTGAGAAACACCATGGTTAGGTGGTGAGGACCAAGTGAGAAATCTTCTGCCTCTCCAGTTGCTTGGAATTGATGGGCAGAGGGTTGAAAGTTGTTCACTGTTGCCCACAAAACAGTAAGTGCAGATAAGAAAAAGGGAGGAAAAAGAAAGTTGATTTAGATCAAGAAGATGGTAATCTGCTTTCTACTTGTGTCTCACATGAGACTTATCATTTGAAGTTGCATCTTGGCATCTGATAGCAAACAGGCCAAAAAAATGTAACTGCCCAAATTTGTTCATCCCCTATACACTCACCTTCAAGGTAAGTTCCACATTATTGCATGGTGGGCCTTCCTATACCCTCAACTCCACTGGGCAGCAATTAGGAAACATTTCCTAAACACACTCACAGAAGTACTGAGTCCTGATGCTGTGATCCATCTAAATAACTCAATCAGATCACTAATATTTTACTCACCTGGTTTCTGGGGACTCTTGTACTTGGAGTGGCTACATCTGCTCTGGTTTTCAGTAGCAGGTTGAACTGCTCTGCTGACCTTCCAGGCTGCCCTGCAGCTGCCCAGCTTTCAGACAGAGCTGTCTCCCAGCTCAGGCAAGAAGAGCTTGCAACAAAAGGTGTTTAGGCGCTGCCATATCTTGTGTATCTACATCCCTGGAATTCTTCCTCCTCCCAGACTAGAGTTTTGGGTGAGCTCCAGATAAAGGTAGAGGGGAGAGTTGAGTGAGACCACAGAGAAAAGGTTATAAGTTGATGGACAGTGTGGACAAAGCCCACCTAGAAATCAGTAAGACAAAACAAATACACATCTCAGATTTATGAATTGTAAAGAACTGTGTTTTATTGCACCATAGTTGCCATTTATGGTGCTTAAGTAATGTATATTATTTCTAACAGCCCTCTTAAGTACAGCAATACTACAGTCATCATTCCTACAGAGGAGCCAAAGTTGAAAGTTATTATGAAAATTTCTATTTCCATGCATTTTAGATATCCACATGTGAAGGTGTGACCTTAACTATAGTAGTCTAAAGTCCACAAAATTCCCCCACAAGATGTTTAAACTGTAAGAGTAGTCCAGTCCTAAAGCTCTACTTCCATGAACACTGGACATTTGTATGAAAGCACCCAGAGAAGCACAGCAGCCTGTGCCTTGCTCCAGCCATTCAAAACTGTCTGGACAGAGCTTCTCTGCGTGGATGTTTCCATTCTCACCTGGCTGTATCCTGCTAGCCATGAAATCAGACTTCATCACTGCTCCTTGGAGCCTAGCAAAACCATTACCCAAGAAGCCAGGATACTGCATCTCTTAATGAACTGACAAATTGCTGCTGAAACCGAGATCTGCTTCCCTAGGCCATTGGGCAGAAGTTAGAATTTACACTACAAGCAAATGACAAACCCCCACAGCTTAGGAAATCAGCACTTGCCTAAATGTTTCCTTAGTTCAAAGATTCTTAACTGAGGATAAAGATCCTGCACACCACATTTGACAAATAAGGATGGCATTCAGAAATACTTAACAATTCAAAAGTAGAGTATTTTAAAATGCCAGAAGTCCATGTACTCAAAGGCAGAGCTACCTGCACTCTCAAATGTATTTCCAGAGCTTTCTATCTACTTCATGTCCTATAACACAGCCAAGTCCCTTTCTCAAACACATCAGATAAGGAGGAAAAAAAAATCAGACTATACATACACAATACTCCCAGGTAAGAAGAAAGCACCTCAACTTCCCCTTCATTTTCCTAGTGTGTTATCTCCATCAGAGCTCATGGTCTCAAGGACTATCTGAAGGAGCTGATTTCTCTATGGACCTGTATTCAGGTTTTCCTCTCAGGCAAAATTTCATTGGACAAAGACAACCATAAGTTTCCATCAACACAGAAACAAGAGAGTACAAGATTTTTAGGGAAGGGTATTCCCTTAAACACTGTAATGACTCCCTGACCCGGGCAGCAGTAAACAGGGTAGGGATAGCTCAGAGGATGCAACAGATTCAGTTGATAAACAGTGGAAAACATTACTACAGCACTGAAAACAATCCAAAACTCATTCTCCTTTCTTATTTTGGGTTCTGCATAACCTAAGGAGCAAATGCCAGTGGTTGAATTCAAACACAGAAACCTCTGTCTGAGAATGGTCTCTGAAGTGGCAGTTCCTGTTTGGGAAGCCCAGAGAGCCTGTGCCTCCTGCTGGCTCCTCCAACTGGCTGCTGCAGTCCAGGTCATACAGGCATTTACGTAAGACTTGCTTTCAAGCTACATCAGACCCTTTAAGTCGTTAGAGTGCCACAAAGCCCATCAGAACCTGACTGGTGGCTAATTCACATCCCAAACTGTGGTTTCTGCTGTGAACTCTAATAACAACTGTAATCACATCTTGCACTACCTTTAATTTCAAGTGGTGTTACTACATCACACTGCCTTCAGTACATTGCAGGAATGACATGCAGCTGTAGGAATGTGGATGCCAAGGGAACAATTAAACACAGACTTTTTAGTTAGAAGAGATGGATATAGAGTCTGGGACAATGGCTGATACAACACCACCTAAAGCAGGGCATATAAAAGGCTGCTGGCACTGGACATAATGGGGTTGTTTTGCTAAAGGACAGGACAGTGACATAGACAAGTTTGGGGTGTAAGTGGATCCTCATTAGCTCACTTAAGTCTCTCTGATACATCAATAGCATCTCACCTTGATTTAGACTAAATCATGACTGGTCCAACCTCCCTGGCTACATTTGGTCCCTGTGCATTCATTCTGTTACCCGAGCTACTACACACATGAAGGAAACTTGGATGTTATTGATACTTTTGATTATATTGGTTCTTGTCCATTGAGACAGTGAGAGAGTAGGTCTTTATGGCCTCCCACAGGAAAGTTTTGGCTCAATAGTTAGCAAGTGGCTGCAATGGTCTGTCTCTCCTTTTTTCTTTTAATGTGAATATGACATCCCAAAATAATTAGTTGTGGAAAGCCACAAGGTGCATACTTGGGATCACAAGCAATTTGGGTGCACAGAATCATAGCACATTAGCTGCTCTTTCAAATCCTGTCATGAGCTCATGTGGGCAGGTCTGTCACCCAGATTTCCTCACAAGGTATTTCTGGAAATATAAATAATAGTAATGTATTTCTTGTACATAGTGCCCAGAGATTTTTAAACATAAACAGACTGCTTTTGTTTCAAAACTGCTTAGGGGGTAACTTCCATGAGAGTTCAACATATAACTATCAGATGAATGAAGAGGTAGGTCCAAAAAAGATTTTTTTTTTTTTTTTGAAATGCCACAGTTGATCCTGCATTCTGCCTTGCTTTTGGAAGAAAAATCCTGCATTTCCCAAAACTTATGGAAGCTGTATCAAAGATGAATTTATTCAAACCCTTCCTATAAAAATACACTATTGCTGTTACTCAGCACATTTTCTGACATTCACTTTTGATTTAGAGGGTTTAATACACTTGTATATATAATATTCTGGAACTATCAGTACACCTAAGTCTTTTACTATATCATAATCTTACTTTGTATGTTAAAAAGTCTGGTGATAATTACTACTTCTAAAAAGATTTTAAATCTCTGTTTAGGCATTAGAAAAACATGTCCTAGCAACATGCCTTGGAGAGCTAAAAAAATATACATTAACACATTTTTTCATCTCATTAAAAAACAACCAAACAAAACCCAAATCAAATATAAAACCCTACAACTTTGTTTTCCAACCCTGGAATACTTACTCAAAGTTAACACTTAAGCCTGACTAACATCAGTGTGGACTTTTTTTTTTTTTGTCAGACTGACTACCAACATCTGAAACTCCATCTGAAACTCTCAGGATGTGTCACATTTTTCTGTTCCCTTATTTGAAGGGCAGAACAGAGGGAAGAGAGCCTCAAAGGTTTTCAGTTGTTGCCATTCTAGGAATACTCTAGCAACTGTAAAGGCTTCTCAAAAGCATTTTGTTTCTGTGAAAAGAATCTGCTAAGCATTCCAGGTATCAAATATGGCCTGTGTGAACTCAGAACATAGAAAAAAAGACTGTATTAGTTGCTTAGCTGCAATAATCTAGAAAGCAGGATATAAGAGACACTCTACTAATTCTATGATATTTTCTGGGGTTTAATCTTCAACTTCCACAGTGCTTGTTTCCTCAGCAAACCCAATAAGTAGTTTTAATTTATTCAGCTTCCCTCCCCAGTTCGAGATTTACAGTGATACATATCCTCAGCAACTTTCCCCAGGAGATCTTGTTTCTTCAACTTGAAGGCATCCAATTCACCTCAAAAGCAAAGTCAGTACTGTTGATTATCCATTAGACAACTAGAATATGATTCTTCTGCTAAAGGCTGTGACTGCAGGCAGCCATCTGGGCTCTGAACACACAAAAGGCTGTCGGGAAGGGCGCGCACAAAAGCGCCATGGGGACAGGGAAGCGTGCACCTCACAAAGGCTCCTGTTTGTCTCTGGGTCAGTGAGGAGGTTTTTGAGGGTGCCATCAGCATCTCATCAGAGCATAGGGGAGGCAGCCCTCAGCTGGCAGACGTCAGCCCCAGCAAGGACAGATGGTGAACAAAGGTGACAAGCACACAATGCGCGAGGGCCAGGAGAGCACTTGTGCTCCTCCCCGCAAACCTGCTACAATTCCTGGGACACCCTGGGCTGTGAAGGGAAAGTGTGGCCCTGCAGGGCAGCAGCCCACTGCTAATATTGCCTCTGAAGCACTGCCAGCCCTACCTGGATGATGCACGAGGCTTACCAGAGAGGTACCACCTCTGTGAAGGAAAACAACACAGGCTGCAGCCAGACACTGCTCTGGCTTATTGTTTGTCAGGAGAGACACAGTTCACTGGATGACTCCTGCAAGAGAAATTCCAGGTCTGAGCAGACAAAGAAAACATTGGTCTCACTTGACACACTCAGCCATAATTCACTTCTCTTCCAATCTTTTATGATTGATTTAAAATAGGATTCATAAAGTAACAAGCTGCCCTCCAATAGAGCTTTTTCTTATGGTGGTTTATGTGCAGTTTAGGGGTCAGGTATACTCTGGCATACATCCCACTGCTAACTAAACTCTGAAAGAACAAGGGTACTTCAAGCCCATCATGTGCTTTTCTAAAAACTGGGGGAAAAAAAAAGGATAAAATGTTTTACATCTTATTTAAATAGCAAGGATATAGTGACTCAACAGGAGATAAAGCCCAAATATTTAAATAAAGAGCAGGAATGTCAGCAGGAAAACCAAAAAAATCAAAGAGATCATAGCTCAATACAAAAAAGTCATATCGGTCTTCTGATCAAGCACAATCCTTGCCAAATCTGTAAAATACTTAAACTACTGCAGTTGCTGCTGTCTAGGAGAGAAAAGTCCTTCCTTTTTCCTTTTGTAATATTTTCTCTTGAAAAATAGAATGAAATTTAAAAGGGCAGCACACTTGCATATTTGGGTACACAAAACAATCTCCTAATTAAAAAAAAATTACTGTGGTCTGTCTTTCTTCCTATTCTGAGAGAAAGAGGAATACTTAGAAGCTCTGAAAGACTTCTTGTTTTGTGAAACATTGCCCAGGCATGGACATGTTCAGCATCTTTGGAAAGGTTGTCAGTTGTTCACTTCAGACTTTGAAAATTGATCCATGAACAAATAGTGGCTCTTTGTGGATTAGCCCATCTGCCTGCCAGCTGGGGGGAAAGGTGGTATTGTAGTAACAGCTGCTGCCACAAGTTGTGCTGGTTTTGGCTGAGATAGAGTTAATTTTCTTCAGAGTAGCTCGTTCAGGGCTGTAGTTTGGATTTGTGCTGGGAGCAGTGTAGAGAATGCAGGGGGTTTTCCTTACTGCTGTGCAGTGACAACACAGGCAGGGCTGGGGGAGGGGGTGCCAAAGGACTGGGGGGACACACAGCCCGACAGCTGACCCCGGAAAAGCTGGGGCAGGAGGGAAGGAGGGAACACTCCGAGTGGTGGTGGTGGTGTCCCACTCACCCTTACACTGCTGGAGCCCTCCTGCCCTGGAGATGGCACTGGGAGCACTGCATCCAGGGGAGTGATGAATGCATTCCTTGTTCTGCTTTGCTCTACCTGTTGAACTGTCTTGATCTCAGCTCATGAATTTTGCCCCTTTTACCCTTCCTGTTGCCTCCCCGCCATCTGACAAGAGAGTGAGTGAGGGGCTGTGTGGGGCTCAGTCATGACACCAGTACAGCAGGACATGGAAGGATGAGGAACACATTGAGGAGGGCTTTTATTTAGGAAGCATGTGAATTTTGAATGAGATCAAGATGAGCTAATTTAGAAATGTGCCACTATCATATCAGCACAGAGAAAACACAATACAACTTTAAAAAAAATAAATCAAACAAGACTATGTTAATTTGTTTAGAGAAGGAAGAAAAAAACCTAAGAAGGACTATTATAGAGCCCCCTCCGTTATCTGCAATTTTGGTGCAAAGCCCCCTAAACTTGAGACCCAGGATTTCTTTTGTATTTCTATCACAGCAGAGCCCCAACCCTCAAAAAATGATAATGAAGTGTGCGTGCAGCTGGAGATATCTTTGTTTCTTTTCACCTTGGAGTTATACATTGTCATCAATCAAACAGTCCTGTTCATATTGATGCAGCTGAGTCAGGCAGAATTTCCACTATAACAACCTGGTTTTCTTAGGAGTTCATACTACTGCATATTTTTGTCTCTAAGTCGAGCCTGTTTTTCAAATTTTAGCCTGCATTTAGCTTGGGCCCAAGTCCATGCTACAAACACCATCCTATAAGCCATTTAACAGCTTGAGTTTCCTTGACTTCACTGGGAAAAAAGGACATTTAATGGAAACTGTGGGGAGTAGAACTGGAAAAATTAAGATTTTTCTGTGCTGGAAGTTAAACAAGGATTTGATAAACTAATTTTTCCACCCCCTCTCCAGTTACTTGGACCAACACATGGCCTGCAACACAGCATTCCTACCTACAAGTTATTCACTTGTAATTAATTTCTTCCTAGATGCCATGATCCAAAGATCTTAACAGGAGAACAGCCTGTCAGGAAGGAGTGCTGTCACATACTCACTTGGTGACACCAGGAAGTGCAGTCAGTACATGAAACAGGATATGCCAAGAGCTCCTTTCATTTGAAAGACTGACTGGTTTTTATCTAAATTAATAATTGTATGGTACTATGGATTTCACAATGCTGAACTCCAAGGACTTCAACTGTTTTCACTTTCCTAGAGAAATTTTTTTCTTTCTTTTAATCAGACTTATCAAAAGATATCTTTAAGGGAAACAAAGTAATTGTTTAGCTCTAATAATGAACTATATTGTCAGGGTATACTCCAGAATATATTATAAAATGTCTTATGGACTCTATATACATGGTATGTAATGTAACATTTAATATCTGCAGTTGCAGATTGTTCTGTCCAGAAAAATGAGTATGTTTGAACAGTAAATTCTTCCCAATTCTGTCATATGACAGAAGACCTATTTGACAAGAAAGAAAGAGGACATGTAACAGCAATCTTGTGTTGTTCAGGGCCCAAGTTCAGAGTTTAGCTGGTAATTACATCATGTTCCAGCAGTCAAATGTGCCTGTAGTGCCAGAACAATAAACCCCATTTTGTGTACATGCAAAATACTAAACCTCATCAGAACTGCCTTCCAAAAAGGCAAATCCACTCACTCTGCAAGATCTTTGGGGAAAACTGATACTACTTACAGGCTCCTTTTCTGTTTTTATAAGCCTACAAAGTACCATTAAAAAAACCTCTCAGTACCAATGATGCTAATACACTCCCAGAATTAGTTTACTGAGTTTTTATCTAAGCAGAGCAGAATACAGTTCAGTGCCACAGAAGATGATGAATTTTGTGGTTCTGCCCTTTCCTGCCATCATCTGAGATGCCCTCAGTCATGGCTTAACCCTTGCCAGCAACTCAGCCCCACACAGCCCCCTTGCTCACTGTCCCTGTCAGATGGGAGAGTTGGAAGAGTAGAACTGAATTTGTGGGCTGAGAGAGAAACAGTTTAAAAGGTAAAGCAAAAACCACGTTCAAGCAAAGCAGCACAAGGAATTTGTTCACCATTCCCATGGGCAGGTGGGTGTTCAGCCATCCTGAGGACAGCAGGGCTCCATCATGTGCGGCAGTCACTTGGGAAGACAAACACCTTCCCTCCAAAAGCTCCTCCCTTCCTTCTTCCCCCAGCTTCACATGCTGAGCATGATGACACAAATTCCCTGGGGTCAGCTGGGGTTGCTGTCCTGGCTGTGTCTCCTCACAGTCCTTGTGCACCCCCAAGTCCTCTCACTGGTGGGGTGAGAGGCAGAAAGGGCCTTGACATGGTACAGGGAAGAGAATTAACTTTATCCCAGCCCAAACCAGCAGATCCTCTCAGCCAGCAAGGCCATGTTCATCTCTTACATTAGCTGCCCACCACTTACAAAACAAAACAAAAGCCAGACATATACAGACACATACATCAATAATGATAGCTAAAGAAAAAGTGTATATGCATATAAAAACGGGGCTTTCCTGATTTAAAACAAATTTCCGTTATATTTTTGTCAGAAAGACATTTTCTTACCCCTTCTGAACAGTCACTTACCTTCCTTACCAAGCAAAGCTGCATTCTGTTCCCAGTGTACCAAAAAAGGAGGACTGAATATTTGGTGAGAAAAGACATGAGACCTAAAATGTTAAGTTTAAACACATATGGAGAAACTATCCTCTTTGCTCAAAAAAAAAAGAAAAAAAAAAGACTGTCATCATGTCACCTCTGCTTGTTTTCACACAGTAGACAGAACAGCATCAGCACAAACCAAGTCAAAATTATATATTTCATGTATTACTGGAGATCACATCCTTAACTGCTTTTGCCACAGATTTTTCACACAAGGAAGCATTAAAGGCGACTATTTCAGTCATGGGTTAGGAAACCAAAGTTTTGCATTAAACCCTGAAAGGAGGGTCAAATTAATTTTTCCCTCTCATATCCTGCAGTAATCAGTCCAATCCCAAAACACATAAGAGAATTTTTATTTCAAATTATGCTCATGGGTACTACACAGATACTTTACCACAAAATCAGCGTTTGTTTCAATATGAGTTGAAACAATCACATTGACAGCAGACCAGTATGAGGGACTGTCTGAGCAGCACCTCCTCCGTGGTTTTGTCAGGGGCTGGCCACGAGCTCTCAGGAGCTGGCAGGTGCCTCCAGCAGGAGCCGGCACAATCAGACTGGGAAGCGAAGCAGGGAGGAAAACGAGCCGTGCCACCCTCTACAAGGACCTCGCTGGGTGCTGGGCACTCAAGAGAGCCCCTGAGGCAGCTCAGAGGAGCATGAAACTGCATTCAGCACCCAGCTGTTCTGAGCTGGGTGGAGAATGAGCCTCCATGGATACCCTTTCCCCAGCTTGCAGGAAGAACACAAAGCAAAGCTCAGCGCACAGTCACAGGAGGTGATGGCTGAGGGTGTGGAGGGAGATTTCCCTGGTGCCTGTTGGATTTCGGACTTGAACATTCCCTGTTAAACCTGATACAATGGAGTGGGGGGGAGTGGTCAATCCTTCCCTCCAGCAATCACTTGGGCGCACAGCCCTCTCTTCCCCAAAATGCGTTACCGTGGGATGCTGAAGTCCACAGGCACGGAGTGTGAGTCATCTCCGGGGCATCATTCCCAGGAATCTCTGCCGGTGGAGCAGGCAGCAGGACAGGCTGCTCAGGAGGCTCTGTAATTGCACACTCACTGAATTGTAACTCAGCAGCTCTATCATTAAACTAATAACGTTACTGCCATGCAAAAAGCTCGAGTCAGAGATGGAGTTAAATTATGTATTGTCAAAACGTTGGTAAATAAATGAATTCTAGCTCAAATGAAACTTCCCTTAATCACACCATAACATTACCACATGCTTAATTAGAGGCTTTTTTTAATTAAAAGAAAGTTACTTAATGGACAAGATAGTAGGCTTTCAGAAGTTATAAATATGCAGCAAGTTATTTATTATATAGCTGATCTCCCATCCATATAAGTTGCTGATGCAGTGGCCACACACTTCAAAAAGCTTTTAACTCAAGTTCTTTAGATCAACACAAAGAACTCAACCTTGACAAGATCCTTTACAATTTTATTAGGCTTTAGAAAAAAATACCCCCCTACAGGACACAGAATTTTTTTTTAATATATCACACTGTCAAAAATGTTTTCAAAACCTAAGAGATGAAAGGAGGAGGATGCTACAGCAAACCCAAAACCAACAAAGAGCACGTTCAGTAAAGAGGCACCCAAAGCACATCTATTTAAAGAGGATGCTGTAAGCTGGAGTGCATTGTTCAGCTGGGGAGCCTTTGGTCACAAACTCCAAGGCAGGACTCGGTCTGCCCAGGAGCGTGTGCCTGCCCTGGGGCAGGCAGGGGGCATGGCATTCTCTTTGCTTTCGGCTTCTAAGGAGCAGGTGTTTGTTTTATCATTTAAATAATTGCTTGTTTGCCACTGAAGCGTTTGAAACCTTGCTTTTGAGACATGGATCCCTGAGAATGTGTTTCTCTCTCAGGGCTTCACGATAGTTACACTTGACTTGGAATAAGGAACTCTTGAGAACATTGAGGGTTTTTTTTCCCGATAAAGCAGGTTCAGATAATTGAAAAAATTAAATACAGTTCAATCAACATTCCAAAATGTTAGTTCAGCAGCATATATTTACAGGTTTTCACTACAGAAAGAATATTTCCACTAAGCAAAAATGTGTTAATAATTCTCCTCAAAACAAAAAACAACCAACAAACAAAATCCCAATATTACACCCTGAAAAATTCCAGGTAAGGAAAAGCCCAATAAAAACTACACTTCTACAAACAAAATTACAGGAAAAATTTTTGATCCCTCAGTAAAAGATTCTCATCTCTTTATGAAATTTCCAAAATGAAGATGCTAAACATATCTACAAAAATTTAAATTAAATAAATTCAATATCTGATTTAGTTATGTAACATTGAAACCTTGATGGCAAGTACCTTAAAATGCTGATGAGACAACATTTTAAAATATTAAGGGTAAAGCCCTTTATAATCAATTTGAGCCATAAGAAATTAAAAA
Organism: Irena cyanogastra; assembly: GCA_013397155.1. Lineage (NCBI taxonomy): Eukaryota > Metazoa > Chordata > Aves > Passeriformes > Irenidae > Irena > Irena cyanogastra. Next base: position 106,064 of record VWZV01002528.1, read on the forward strand.
GTAGCCAAAATATATACATAATAAAATCTCAACATAACCACTTGTTGGGGGTAGGTATCTTTCCTTTTGCTCCTTTGTACTTATAGACTTTTTCTCGCATGAGTTGCTAAGAAAAACTAATGACTGGGTACTAAAGAAAAGGAGTGGGCACTCTCAGGGGATGAGGGCATCTGGCTGCACTTCTCTTATCTGGGAGTTTCTCTCCAGGGGGCAGAGAGACTGCGGGAATCGGGCAGGTGAAGGACAGGGCTGGGGCAGCTGCTGGCTGCTCCCGTTGGAGCCCAGCCCAGAGCTGCTGCTTCTGCCGTGGGGTGAGAGAGCTGCTTCTCCTCTGCTGGTGAGAGCAGCCACGGAGCTGGCAGCCCCTTGCAGCCCCTCACTGACAGGGACCCGGCCCCACAGAGATGGCAGCCCCTCGCAGCCCCTCACTGACAGGGACCCGGCCCCACAGAGCTGGCAGCCCCTTGCAGCTCCTCACTGACAGGGACCCAGCTCCACAGAGCTGGCAGCCCCTTCTTGCAGCTCCTCACTGACAGGGACCTGGCCCCACAGAGCTGGCAGCCCCTCACAGTCCCTCACTGACAGGGACCCGGCCNGCCCCCAGTGGCCGTGCCCGGAACTGCACCACCGGGGAAATTCTGGTTGGTGTCAGTGCCAGAGTTGTTTGTTTGCTTTGTTATACACACTAGTTAAGAACTGCTATTCCTGTTCTCATATCTTTGTCTGAGAGCTCCTTAATTTCAAAATCATAACTCAGAGCGAGGGGGTTTACATTTTCCATTCCAAGGGAGGCTCCTGCCTTCCTTAGCAGACACCCATCTTTCAAACCAAGACACCATCATTTAGCCAAAGAAGGCACCAACTTCCTTTTCACTACAACACAGCAAAACGCAGACTTTTGAAAATTATGTTATGTAGGAAGATAGAGTGATAACAATAATTCATGCTGCTGACAACAGACTTCATAAATTCAAGTGCTGTTGCTTTTGGAATATGGAAATTAAAAACAAAAAAATCCCTCAGTATTTGGTACAGGTATTTGAAGGTGACTACAACCCAAACATATTTTTGGGGCCTCTTAAGCCATTTCTAATTAAATGGTGGACTTTTAAACCCAGTAGAATTGCAAATAGCTCCAGTTAGTACCATCTTGCCATATAGCTCAGGAAAGATGCTTGCAAAATCCAAGCTGATACGGAAATCTATTATTGTTCATTTCTATTATTGATGTTCATATCTGTTATTGTTCATATAATTTATTATTGTTCATAATTTCATATTAGTGTTTCATTTCAGAGCACAGGAATTAATGTCTGTTAATTTCATTAGCCATCAGCTCTAAAACTATGACAGCATTAACAAATCTTCAAGACAACATACCAAAGTCTTCATGGATGTCAAGCACTGGAGGAACTGCAGGGGGCAAACCCTGAGGAGCAGCACGAAGGCTGGTGCAGCTCAGCTGTCCTGTCCCCACCCTGTGACATCCCAGCAGGGTCAGCGAGCAAGGGGACAGGGGCACAAACCTGCAGAAAGCCCAAGGCACACGAGCAGCCTCCCATTCCACAGTGTGTGAATCTAAGGAAAAGGAACTGAGCTAAGGCTGAATGTTTCTCCTCCATGGCTTTAAGGACAATCCCCTCAGTAAGGACAAGTTCCAAGGGCAACAGGCAACAAAGACATTTCCAGAAGTGTGTTCTCATTACTGCTGTGCTTCAAGCAAGCCAGGAAAGCCACTGCTGACCTTGAGCCAACAGAGAGGGGAAAGTCTTGTAAGGGAAAAATACTCCTTAGCAAAACAACCTGGAGGAAGCTCTCCCTGTTTCCTTTGCAGTCTGTCCCTCTGTCTGGCTTTTCTGCAAAAGTAAAGTTCTCTCTAAATAAAGAAACCATCCTGAAATTGGTTAAATGCACAATTATTTTCTTTCTAAAAAGAAGTAATTCTCAATGTATGAGTTAACTCCAATTCTTTCAGCAATTCACCATGTAAGTTCTTAGAGCAGAACAAAAAGGGTCAATTTAGTGAAACTAATCAGTGTTCTACTGAACCTACTCTGAAAGAGATTGGTTTTAGTAAGATGGAGGAAAGCCTTCTTAGATTAGGATCTGTTATTTTAAGCTTTATTTCTTATTTCTAAAAAATTAGATTTACACGCATTTTCATGCGTCTATCAAAGAACCATACATTTAGATTAAATATGCTGCTGATACCCTACTAAAGCTTTCCATTGTGAAATTTTCATGTTGTGGTAAAATTTTAAAAAACTACTATGAACTGTCAGAATAGATATTTTTAAAAGTATTTCCTTAATTACACCTGTTCTGTAAGTAGACTCACTTTCAAATGAGTGACAGATTGGCCATGTGTATGAAGAATATTTGTTTGCACAAATTTTGGTCTTTGAACATAATGTAAGGAAAGTTCTACTAGGCAGAAAACAGAAGTCAATCACAACTCACTACACATGGAAACACCAATGGTCACTGAATAGACAAAATGTACATTAAAGCTCACCATGGAGATTAAAATCTTGCATGGAGCAACCTTTCCACATCAACAGGTTCTCAGATTGCTGTGACTCAGAGGCATTAACAGGTATGTTTATAAAATGAGGTCATCAAAAGCCGTGGAAGTCTGACCAAGCCTATCTGCAGGGGTGCGGCTGAGAGCCCAGAGCCCACAAGGTCTGAGTGCCCAAAACCAGGACAGCCAGAGCTGCTGCCCTTGCACTGGGCACTCACCCTCGGAGGGCAGCACCCGGGCGTCTGAATGGAGCTGGGCATGCTCATCTAGAGATCAATTAGTTATGTGACAATTATTGTTACCTTATAAATCACTGCTTCAGGTACCTGGGTGTTACTTTCAGCTGTATGGGAACCCTGAGCCTCAGGCGAGAATCTAAAGGTAGAAGCTCTGTACAACAGCATGAATACTCTGATTTCACCCTCAACCTGGGGAGCATTTCACCAAAAATGAGAACAGAGAACAGCCATGTATGCACCACCAGCTTTGCAGAAACTAAGCTACACAAATCCATAACCCACAGAGCCTTTTGCTTTAGTAATACTTAATGTTTTTCATAGACACTTCTTAAACTTGAGTATCAAAAATAGATCTATTTCTTGAAAGGCTGAAAATACTGAAGTCACTACATGAAAGCTTTTAAGAACTTACATAGTTCCCTAAAATACAGTAAAATCATGCAGCTACTGCATTAAATGCCATTGCACAACCCATGCAAACATGCCAAATGGCTGTAATCCACCCTTAACAATTTGGGAAGTCCTCAGAATTGCTGCCAGTTTTAGATTACTTACACAAGATCAGGCATTCAGTTTGCTTTTTCCTCCTTCCTGGTTAAAAAAAAATACTGCATTTCTTATTTTCAAACTATCACTACAGCAGCCACAGAGCTGCCACACTTTCAATTAAGCAATAAGAACAGAAATCTGAGAGGTTATTATGCTAATGGTTCCTTAAATACCTTGAAGTTTCAGTAAACAAAGCAAAAAGAAAACAAGCTACATGAGTACAGTGCTCTTCAGCTAGCCATTTTTATTTTGTTCTAGTAATGATGTCCAAACAAAGACATGAACCAGCCAATAAACACAGATCAGTCTCTAGCATAGCTTGGTGGCAAGTGAACAGGTATGGTAAATATTCACAAATACACCCTCAGACTTTCTGCATGTGCTTCACCTCATTTGAACTGCCAGAGAAACACGGAACAAAAGCCTTATTTGCATCAAAGTAAGTGACAACTCTGTCCTGCTCCTTGTTACCTCATATAGATTATGATCTTTATCCCCTCTTATCACTTCACCATTAATTCCTAAAACTGCAAATAAGACTGCAACGCCCATTGTGCTGTCAAGACAACAAACTGCAGTGCCAGCCCTTGGCTTCATGCTCTGGCCCAGTGGAAGGAGTGGCCAACTGCACAGGTCTTTAAGCAACACAGTGTGCAGGTGTATTGCTCTTTACCACAGTAAATTCAGCATGGAAGGACTTTCAATCCCAGTTTGGAAAAGTTCAGAACTGCATCTAATTGTACATCAAGGACTGTTTCAATAGCAAAAAGTATTTCAATGATACCGTAATGCCACCTGAAAATTCAGTTTGAGGATTGATCTGAACATTTGACTGAGGAAAAGGGTCTACTGGTCAAAGGAATGTTGTGGTGAAATCCCCAAGAGCCAACAGCCACGATTGCCTACACACCCCCATCCCCAGCAGGTGGTTCCCTGGCACGAGGCAGTGAGAGAGGGAAGCAGCAGGCTGATCTCTGGGAGCAATCCCATTGTGTCCCACTGCCCAGCCCTGAGTGTGAGGGCTCACCTGACACCCAGCTCTGCTCAAATTCGAGCTGTGTGTGATCAAAACATGAGTTTTACCTTCTCATTAAATCAAATTCTACAGCTAGAAATCAGAACTACCCCATTATCATTGAAAAGAAACCAACCAGAAACCAACCAGAAACCAACCAGAAACCAACCAGAAACCAACCAGAAACCAACCAGAAACCAACCAGAAACCAACCAGAAACCAACCAGAAACCAACCAGAAACCAACCAGAAACCAACCAGAAACCAACCAGAAACCAACCAGAAACCAACCAGAAACCAACCAGAAACCAACCAGAAACCAACCAGAAACCAACCAGAAACCAACCAGAAACCAACCAGAAACCAACCAGAAACCAACCAGAAACCAACCAGAAACCAACCAGAAACCAACCAGAAACCAACCAGAAACCAACCAGAAACCAACCAGAAACCAACCAGAAACCAACCAGAAACCAACCAGAAANAACCAGAACCCAACCAGACCATTATCATTAAACAACCAGAAACCAACCAGAAACCAACCAGAAACCAACCAGAAACCAACCAGAAACCAACCAGAAACCTCAAAGTTTCTGCTTTCCACCAATGCCTTCTCGCTCCACCATCACTTATGCCTTCCATACCTGGAGGAAAGTCAAAACTTACAGAAAGGAGTTTTTTAAAAGGATTTCTGTCCTCCCGCTCCACTTTTATTTTTTTTTTTGTAAATGATATTACTGCCAAAAATATAACAAAAGGGTTCTGCCTATTCACCATCACTCATAGGGATGGGGGAAGACAGGCTGTCTTACAATTCGACAGACTTTCCAAAAATTGTGCCCTAGGAGTTTTCAAATTCTTCTAAGATTTTTCAGAAAATCAGATGAATAAAGTCTTGGAACAAGTATTTGGCCCCCTTACTCCTAAATGTGCAGTTTTGGCTTGTCATCCCTACAAATGAGCTGGAGATTTGGGAGCCTCATTCATTTGTTACCACTCCACTTAGGGCAGCAGAGCAGCCTCTACAATTCCTTTAATTCCATGTTCACTGTCCCTAGAACAGCAGATTTCCTATGTTTATGTAAAAGCTACTAAAACATATCATCTACTATGGTCTCATTTCAGGGACAAAGCAGGAAAGTGTAAGAATTTGCACCCAAAATCTGTTTGATTTAACATAAATTTGGGTTTCTTTATTTACTACTGTTAATAGTTTTAATATTTATTTCTTTTAGGAGGAGCACTCAATTTAGTTAAAACAAAGACATCTGTATTGCTGTGCTTCTAAAACAAAGCTTGACATATAAAACATGATTAAAATTTGTAAGTACTAAGAAATACCCTTTAACTTTAAAAAAAGGCATGAGAAAGTTTAAAGATAATCTGACACAAGGCCAGGATTATTATATTTTCTTTTGGAGCCCCTCTAATGCGTAAAGCATCGTGAAGATGTTTTCAGAGAGATGGCAAGAAATGCAACTAAAAAAGAACAAACTTAAAGAAGGAAAATATATCTCAATTATTGGTTTTGAAGGTTTTGATTTGGCTTGGTTTTATATTGAGTAAATGAAAATAGAAGCCAGCCTCAGCAATTTTACAGCTTTATCTTGGATCCACTTCAACTATACCCATCACACAGATCTCAAGATCTGAACCAATTTGAGGCCACACACTGTTTTTGGGGGTTAGCCATTAGCAAGCTTCATATGCATGGCCAAGTCCCAAACACTGAGCTCCACCTTGTACAAACACACACATGAACAGGACCAACATCTCAGAAAAAAGGAAAAAACATGTCATTCTCAAGTGGCCTCAGAACATCCCCAACTGTAATTACCTGGAAATAATACAGTTCTGCCATAGTATTTGTAGTGCAACATTGAAGAAATTCAGAGTTATCAGGTTTGGCTTTGGCTTTTCCCCTACCCTGCACTCCCCTCCTTTCTGTCTTTGCATTTCTATGCTTGAGAAAGCTTTAATGCCTGAATCTAGATAGATATGGCACAGGTCACAATAAGACCATGTTCATGGCCAGAGTTTTTGACTAAAAAGATCACAGAAGCCATCATTAATTCTCACTTTTAGACTTTCACTGGGAGACAAGATTGAGAACAACCAATATAATTTAAAAATGGAAAATAAGTTTGCTCTGCATTTCCCAGCGTAGTCCTGTTCTACAGGTGTCATATTTACTTTTAGACTGATTTACCTCATATTCACACAGTGCCAGGTAATGTTTCCTTCCTTCTCCACTCTTTGCTGGCAATCAGTTTCTGTATCAGTGAATTGCTGTAAATAAAGATCCCCTTGCACATGGAATATCGTATAACTGGAGAAAACTCTCAAAACTCTCAGCCCCTTCTCCTGCATTCCTTCTCACTTACCCCAGTCCCAGGCTCTGGATGGCTTTGGAAATGGCCATCTCTGTCTTCGCAGGAAGCATCCTGGGTGTGTGAGGCTGCTCAGTTTTTGTACATCCCACATGGTGTGAAACACAAAGAAAAAGCACAGTAGTGCAAGTTTTAGCTCCTATGCTCTAGACAGAGCTGACCTTGGAGAAATATGCAGTCAGCTGTGCCCAACACTCTGTTCCCCCTCTATTCCTCTAAAATAAACATTCCAATCCCTTCCTACCAAACCTATCTGACACATTGCAGCAGCCCAATACTGAGTGCCTTACTGCTGTTCTTTTCAACACTGGATTTTCATCTGCAAAAATAATCTAAGAACGGGAAAACGCATTTTCCCATGAACTTGGATCAGCAAGACTCACTTCTCCCCTTCCCCTTCTTCTGAGCGAGGTGGTTCAATACAAGCCCCTCCCTGGCAGCCAGACAATAAAGCTGCAAATAACTTACTCTGATCAAAGCCCCATCTGCTTGGCAGCAGCAATTCAACTGCACTTGTGGTTTTTGTATGGCTGCAGCTTCGGAATTGAATAATCCTTTCATTTAGATGGAAGTTTAAACAAAATATGGTAATTAGCATCAACCACTGCTTTCATGGCTACTGTCTACAAAGACATCTCTAATAAAAGGACTTTGCTGCTTTTCCATCTAATTACACAACATTGTTGAACAATACAATTTAAATTTAAATCAGGCAGCTCTTTTTCCTCAAGTCAGTTAGCAGACTTCCTGTCTTACACTACCTATCGATGGTAGAGGATATGACTAAAATGAAGAATTCCAACTCCAAACCATCTCACTGGATTTTGTTTCATCTTTCCCTGAGGAATATAGCTGAGGGTGGTAATATTTAGCTCTAATCTTGCTAGTATAAAACTACCTATCTACTTTTCAAAAGGAAAGCAGGATTTAAGCTTTTTACCAGAGCAGGATGAAAAAAAAAATAAAAAAATCAGGCATTATGTAGCATTGCAGTTTTATGACATAATAAAAGATGCCAGCATACAATGATGAATGTTTTTAATGAGACATCTACAGTGCTGTAGTCAATAAAAAATTTTATAGGCACAATCCTCGGTGATATAAACAAGAGGGAAATTAATTTATTATAACCACTACTAGTTTTTGTTTAGGTACCATAATTTCTCATTACAATAAAAATCAATAGTGGAGAAAGTAATCTTAGCCCCCCAAAAAAAGTATTTTTGGCAAATTATGCTTTTCACAATCACATTGGGCTGAATGTACCCGACCTTACAGCAAAGCCAAGGTGGGCCTGACCTTGGGTTGAGAGAAACCCCTGGGGTATATCAGCAGATGCTGTAGAAAAAAGCCAGTGGCTCAGCTAAAACACTTAGTTAACATTAGCCCGCAAAACCTGACTGAATGGAAAGACTTAATCCAGCCTCATCGTTGCTGATGAGCTGATAGGCAGGAATAAAATACTGTTTTAAGCCTCTGGCTGGGGCAGGAATTTTGACACATGAATTCCCTTAGGCCTTTCTGACGACTCCAGTCTACAGGTTTATCCTAAAGACTTTTCTTGTCACCTTCTATTTGCCAAGAGAAACAAAAAGGGCAGGTAGACGAAATGTATCTGAGGGAGTCACATATTTTAGTAGTATGAGTTATAATTTGAGGGAACAGTTTTACTGTGTACTGACGTGTTTGTGAAACTTCTTCTTAGAAATCTGATTGGAAGAAAGAGCTCCAGATGGGTAAACAGCATCCTCCAAGAGCTCCTAAACAGTGAGAGCGACACAGGGCACCAAGAGAGAAAAGTTTTCTGTTTCAATAACATCATCTACTGTGCATTCCCCAAACAGCTAAATCCCAAACAGATTGGGACCTGGAATACTACAGCTAGACAGCATTCCTCACGTACATCCTGTTCAAGAGCTGAACAGCAAAACAGAGCAAGTTAAAATAGGAACTCTGTGTTCAATCCAACAGCTTTTAATTGCCATTCCAAGGAAGTGCTCTCCCACCCAAACACCTCAGGCAGAACATGAAGCTCATCATGTCCCACCATGCTGGCCAGCTACTCTCATCAAGCAATTATTTCCTGCTCTTCTCAGCCTGAGCTTTCTCTCACCCGACACACAATAAGCAACTCCTCTACCAATCCTCCTCACCTGGCAAAGAAACACAAACACTCTGCAGTTTTCCACTGGGGAAAAAAAACCCAAACGGTGATAAATAAACATATTGACAATTCTGGAGAAAAGTGGCAAAATGAATAAAACCTGAAAATTATACTTGTCAGGAAACTGCTTGAGAGCCATTCAGCTGTGCCCTGTGCAAGGAAAGTTCAAGCAATCTGGAAACCTGCAGCAGATGAGAATAGGAATTCTCACCATAAATTACTGCTTTCTTCAGAATTGTTTTGCCTGTGTCTTCTGGATTGCATACTAAGGTACATTTAGCAATAGTCAATACAAGACTCATGAATTATTAATAAGCTTTCCTATTATGTGATACTGATGGTTATCCCCATGTTAAAGACAACATCCCACACAAGATACAATACAACTGATACCCATGAGACTCTGAAACAGCAGAGACCTTTCAATACCCCTTTAACCACCTGCAAGGATTCTGTGATTTCTTTGTATCTATTTCCCTCACCTAACAGGAGGTCTGTCCTGGCACTCTGTGTTTGACAGGGAGAAGTTGGAAGTTCATGTCTGGGTATAGTTTCCAAATGTACTTTATAAAGGTATAATTTTTTTTTTATTTTATGGGAAAAAAAAAATCATGAAAAAGCAATCTTCTAAGGTACTTTTAGCAGGAATGCTGCCAGATATTGTGCCTCTAACTCTTGCAAGCAGAAAACAGCATTAACATGAAAATTACGTGTCCCATGCACATTATCAAAAAATTACCTTCTGCCCAGAGGAAAAAATACTTCTCAGTTGCACAAGTAGTGCCATGCCAGGACAAACCCAAGGGGACTTCATTATGATACAGCAATTTCATTTGTAATATAACTTGACCCTTTCATCAAAGGGTAATCGCTAAACAGAAAATATTATTGCAAAGAAAAACTGAAATACCCCTAAAAAGGAAAACTGTCCACACGGGCTCAGAGCTCCAGCACATGTAGCAGCTTCCAGGGAGCACAGGGAGATGGACCCATCCCTGAGGAGATGTTCCCAGGCTGGGACTGCTGCCACAGCCAGCTGCAGCACAGCTGACTCCACCCCTGCCTGTGCAGTGGGCACTGCCTGCACATTCCATCTCCTGCACTGGGCCACAGGGGCTGTTCCTCTGACTGCACCGTGAAGTTTGGGAAATCACTTTTTCCTGGAAACCTCTCACATTATCAGAAATACATATTAAATGTAATCAAATTCGCTGGTCAGCTTGCTGTGTAGTGTCTTTAGTTTTTCTTTATATCAGAACCAGATGGCAAACACAGAAAACATTCAGCTTCTCAGCAAGCTCTGACAAAAACTAAACAGGTATCTTGGTAAAGAATGGCAGTGATGAAGCATGGAAGGGGGTAGTCAGTCTTCCTCATATAGAAAGCACTACAATTAGACACCTTCAGTGCCAGCAAAGACAATGATGAATGATCTGTAACACTAATGGTAACATTTTCAATACTAAAACGGCCTCAAATGTGGATTGAAAGGCACCCTGTCAAAAAGAAATACTTTCATTGCATGAAAAAACAAAATTCCTTTTTTGTACTGTAAATGGCACTAAAAAAATAAATAGTAAAACATGGGTGTGGAATGCAGATGATTTTTGTGAAAAGTGACCCACAAAACTCATGATGCATATGAAGCTCACATTAGCTGACCTGGGACTAAACAATGAGTCCTGAACACCTACAGGTAATCATTTCAGAATATTCATCGTTTTGAAAAAGATTTCCAGAACCAATGGAGCACTCCAGCTGCTTACAACATCTCAGTTATCAGGCACCTGCATCTTCATACCATCAGGAAAAGAGGGTTTGACCCTCAGGAAAGTTGATTTTCATGGACTCACATACCCACTGACAAGCAGCCAGGACAAATTCATGCCTGCCACAGGCATCTGTATGTGTTCAAGGTTCCTTCAAACAGAGGAGGCTTTACTTCACAGCCACCTTTGAAATGGGTTCCCCCCACCTCAGCTTAAGGTAACACCCAAGCTAATTCCAATCTCCTACTGGCAGACCAGCTACTACCAGCCAGGAACACACTCCCTGCTACAACAGCCTGGGAGGTGCCCCTACAGAAATTACAGGAAACAGTTCTCAAGGGAACAGATGAATACACAGGCTGCAGTAAAACTCCACAAGAAGATATTTGTTTAGGGTATCATGTTTCCATGAAATACAGTTGCAATTATCCAAAGCCTTTATTATGATTATTTTTTCCCACTAAACCTTGTTACTTGGCAGAACAGTGTATTTCATTCCACTACCTATAGGCAGTTTCTTGCTTTTAAAGCCAAGCACAGAAATCCTTCCATGGAATGTAAATTTAAGGCTATAAAATGGTGAATATTTTTTTTTTTACAATGAAAAGCAGAAACAGGCCTGCTTTGTCCTCCCCTTCCTGCTCAGCACCACTCATTTCTCAGTGCACCTACTGATCAAGCTGTCCTTCAAAGGATTGTCACAACTCACCACTACTTGTTAGAACACGTAAGTTTGCATCCAGTGGCCGTGATTTGACATGGATGAGACCTGCACACTTTTTATACTTGTATTAATTGTTCCCTTCCTGCCTCCCCTCTATCTCCCCTGTTATGTTTTATCTTAGGAAGCTGTCACAGTCAAGACAGCCCCAACACACAGAGTATCCCCACACAATTTCAGAAGGCTTTAAGCATTCATCCATGCAGTGTAACACCTTACCTCATGAGAAGGCTTCAGGCATCTACCCATACAGAGTTACATCACACCACTTCAAAAGGTTACAAGCAGCTGCCCTTCTTGCTCTTTAGCCCAACCTTTCATACGCTCACGTTCATGCACTGTACCTGTGTGCCCTCTGTTCCCTTTGGTGGTTGCTCAGCACACCTGGGCACTCCATGGCTCATTGCTGTCAGTGCTGCTCACCTGCTGCTCACAGCTGTGCCCACTGGGGATGAGGCTGGGGCAGCCCCACTCCCAATCACCACAAACTGTGTGCCTGCAGGAAGCTAGACCAGATGACCTGCAGAAGTCTCTTCCAAAGAAGTTACTTTATAATTCCATTAACCCTTGTACTGCAAGAACCTTGCACATTCTCCAGGGAAAAAGCACTTTGTACAGAGACCCAACCAAAACCAAATTTTTTTTCACAGCATAAAATGAATAATTCTGGGTATGGCCATGAATATTTAGAATTACTTTTGGAATGCAATGAGTTTTCTTAAAATATATATTCACTATATCCACACATGAAAAGTCAGCTGTCCCTTTCTATGCAGAAATACATTCTGAGACTCACTTTGCCCGTGTTTGTATTAACATATGCACATTAACAGTCCACCAGGTCTCCTGAGCTTGTTCTAACTATTGTAATAAGGTTGGCAGGCCAAAAGGAATTAGCACAGGTAGCAGGAACAGGAGGCATTTCAAATTGATCAAAAATAATACATTTGTTTATTGTAAAATGTCAGTAAAATATCCTACAGGAAGATGTATTATCTGTCCTAAAACACATGCATCATGTTCAAAGCCATCCTCAAGTTGGCCAATGCCAGTGTCACATCATCATCTACAACACTTATGTGGGAGTGTGTGACTGTGTGGTCTTCTCACCTTCAAAAGGTCTGCTTAACATCGCTGTAGAGAGATATTTAAAGGATTATTACAGGTGTTCCACGACTGAAGTCACTTGCCTCTGGCCTGACGCCGTTCAGCACAGCACAGCCATACAATAACCCTTCGGAAAAGCACTGCCTGTTGTGTCTTGTTATTTAAATATTAAAAGGCAGATAAGTATTCCACTTAAAAGAGACAGGGCTTAATCTCTAAACACTTCAAAGTGATCTCTAATAACTTGGCTTTATCTCGTCTTTTTTCATTTTAACTGCAGCTTTGATGTTCCCCCTACTCTCCATCTAAACCTCGGCTGGAGAGCACATCCTCACACGGGAGTTCTGAGCTGTGGCATGTATCCCTGACATATCAAATGAAAGTGGCAGGTAGGTTACACCAGGCAAGCTGGTGCACTTGAGAAGTGAACGGCGTGGCTGCCACACTCACTGCTGACAGGTGTGTGTGAGGGCGTGGCACCCGGACCTCGCCGTCCTGCTATTCGGCCACACCCAGATGGGCGAGGGTGACAGTGACAACCTGCAGGTGAGGGAAGCATTTGCAGATTCGATCGACAAATATGTCACCTTCACCACCGTGATTTTGTCAGCTTGTCACAGGCAGGTATTTGTGCTTCCTCGAGAATCTATCCATGTTATTCTACTCGGAGATTTTAAATCAATAATATACGGGCAAATAATGGACACTTCTGGCAGACCAATTTTTTAAAATTTCCTTTTTAATCCAAAGCAAGCCCCAAGCAAGCTAATTTCCACAGTATCAAGCAAATAAAAAAAAATGGATTACTTTTACTCTAAAGATATTTTTTATAACCTGATGCTACTTTCTATGTGGAATGGAAAATCAGTGACTACTACTCTCCAGAGGAGCTACTTGCAGTGTAAAGTCATTTAATAAATGCTACTTCTAGACCCACACTGTCCAGTAAGACTAAATACTAATAAGTAGTAGTACTACTTGTTAACTACTGACCACTAAGACTCTACATGACAAGATAATATTCTAAAACACTACCATGATATTTCATCATAAGGAAATAGATTTCATAGTTGTAAGCAAGTATGAGTTATCAGAGATTAAGGATTTGGTGGCTGCTCCATCCAAACGGATGAGTCCAAAGGGCAGTGCAAAATCCTGACTGAAAAGCTGAGCTGGGCATTGCCTCCGCTAGATCTGCCAGTGAATCACCCCATTCTCTCACATCCCAGCTGTGTGAGTGCTGACCATCACCATTTCTCAAATGTTCAGAAAGCTTAGAGAGCATACTACTCTCTGCAGAGGCATTAACGAGTTTCTTTTTCTGTCACTTAGTCTTAGCAGCTCTCTCAATCCTCACAAAGATGAACTTTTCCTAGTTTGCCTGTAAGCTCTGCCACCAGCTACACCCCAGGTACGAGCGTGAGAGTAGCTGTGCAAGAATACACACCAAGCAAAGGGCGTCTGAGCATCCCAAAGAAGCTGTGTCTTAAAAGCACCTTTTGCAAAGAAGAAAATATCCCTACACAATATTTAAATAGTATTTTTCTATCTGAACAGCGAATGAAAGAAGTTCCTCTGCTTCATGTAGCCAGAGTGCAAAACAAAACCACAAATTCCTGAAAGAGGTGAAGACCATTGATCATTTGCCGCATCTGCTACAGGAAAAAAGAGTAATCTCTTGTTTCTCAGTACAAAATATACATTGCAATGTTTAGTAAGGCCCCATGAAGCTGTACAAACTCTTTCTTTCACACTCCAAACCCCCAAATATGCAGCAGTTGAACTGTGACATAAGGAGCACTATGATACAGCACCTGTATACCAACTGCTCTGCTCTCCACAGGCGTGCTGGGAAAGATCCATGTAAGAAGTTTCCCTTGCTAGTTCTAAATAAAAAATTATTGGGGAAAAGCTGTGTAACAGGAGTTTTGCATTCTCACTTGTATAATTTATTTATGCGGTTTAAAAATAACCTGTGATTCCAAAGTAGTTCAGACTATAAGTGAACAGAGGAAAATACTTTGCACCATTTCCTTTCTTCTGACAAATTCTTTGATTTTGTACAGGTTCAATGAACCTACAGCTCTTTCAAGAACTATATGTAGGTATATAAGGTCCCATAACCTTAACTGAAATGTACATCAATTCTGGCAGGTTTGAGATGTCAATTTTGGTTTCTATGCTCATTGCAGTAAATTAATCTTCCTAAAATTTCGTGTAAGGGCATCAAACTAGAGAAGATCCTGTACATATGAAACTCACTGTGGAACAGAAGCCCAAACCATCATAAAACAAACAACAAATTTTCACAGTAAGGAACTCGAATGATTTGCCAACCAGCAATGATTTGCTGAAATAACCCTTGAATGACAAACATAAACCAAAATATACAAGAAGTTCTCCCCAGTCTGCTTGAGGACAATGGGGAAATAGGAAGATAAAAAAGCCACAATTCATTCACTAATTCACAACTACTAATTTATTCTCTGAGTTACAATGACATTTGGTCTGAAAACAAAACAGTGGTAACTCCCATTACATAGATTTCAAATATAGTATTTCAAGCAGATAGCTGAGGCAGTGTGGATCATTTTCTTGTTTACTTCTTCCATTTGCTTATTGATTCTAAATGTAGACCAATTCCTACCCAAGCATAAAAGTACAACTAGGAAGGGGATTTTCACTTGTGTATTTGCAGTCTGTACTAATAACAGTGTGAATATTTATGTCATAGAGTAATCATGTCCAACTCAGACTGTATTTTTTTAATATATTCATTTTGTGTCTTGGTAATAGGAGATCCCATGCTGAGCCGTGGCACAGACAGACTTTGGATGGCTAACCTCAGAGAACTTAATTTCTACGTTTGACTACCTAAGAATATCTACAAACTTTGGTAAAAAAAAAAACCCAGTACATTTCCTTTTAATTATAACTTCAGACTCTGCCTGGAGATTTATAATTTATTAATTTTACATATCACTGAATGTGGCTGTGGATATCTGAGTCACCTTGTGCAATTTCTGAAGGTGAAAAAGCCACAAAAGGAAGAAAAACAGTTCTGTCAGCATCAGGGTATAATCAATAACATCCCAGATTAGACAATTAGTGCCACAATATAGCATTCCCAATTTTTAAAATAAATATTTTAAATTGAATTCTTAAATAATTTAAAGAATCTACTTCATATATATATATGAGCCATTAAGTACTTTACAAGATACCTACAACTTTCATCACCTTCAGCTGAACCCGGTTGAACTGAGCCTAAACTTTCAACATTTCTATAGACAAATTATAAAGTCCTTATCATAAAAAGAAAAAATTTAAAGATTCCTTAAGAAATATATTTAAATGAACAAATTATGTAATGTAACTACATATCCACAATTTTTAAGTTCACCATGTGCTGTTAAAAATAAATAAGAGCACACTGCACAACTGGTGACTGGAGTCCATCTGGGTTCCCCTTCCTTTTAATTTTCCATATATTAACATTTTAACATTATTACCTGAGTAATTCTGCACAGATTAATCTTCAGTGAGACTCAAGTACATAGATATTTACAGAACAGAAAGTACATGGATATTTACAGAATATTCTATTAATATTAGCTAAAATTGAGGCTGAAGCAACATGCTCTTCTACTGATACTTTCAATAAAAGGTAAAAAAGACTTTAAATACTACATTTAATTCAAAAGACAGGTAGACTATCAATCACACACATGAGAAGTTTGAATTTTCTTAATTTTTCAGTTGAAAGCCCCAGAGGGCTATATGTTATCAAAACCTTTATAGTTTTAATATTTCAAACGTTAATTTATTTTGTAGTATTTCCTGTGAACAGTTACAGGGAAAATTCATAATAACATCATATATTTACAAAATTTATTCTCAAGTCCTCTCAGAAAGCAAGAATCCCGGTGTTCACACTGACTGTGGCTAATTACACACCTCTGTCTCGTGCATAAAGCAGGGCAGGTGGCCATTACCATTTGAGAGTCCCTCTCAGTGCAGGGTCAATCAGCTCCAGATTGCACAGTCAACTGCAAGCATTCATTTACAGCAATCAGATCTCCCCAGATCTCTCTCTTTCAGAGAGAATTTGTATTGGTTTTCAGTGTCTGAAGAAGTATTATTGAGAACAATGTAAGACTTAGATTTGTCCCTAGCATTTATTTTTTAGTAATAAGCATATTGGTTTGTAAGCATAAAAGGGTATTAAGACAGGTGAAAAGGAGAAAAGAGAATAGAAGAGAGGATTGTTTTATTTCCTCCTACATGGAAAATTCTGCAAGCAACCTGTGATAAATATATTACAGTGTTGGCTTTCACAATTGTTAGAGTGAATGTGTTTTATAATGTTGACTTTTGTAAGAGAAGTTTTGCTAAAGTTTAGAGTTCTTTTCATGGAAATGTTGTGTTGTGATAGCAATGTTGGTTGGGAGCGGTTGCAATGTTAACATTTAACCAATGAAAGGATCGAGGCCTGTTGAATGCATCAGAGAGTAGCAGATGGCCACAACGAGGATGACTGCCCATGCAATACCCAAGGTGTTGCTGTATTGGCTGGTGTGCCTCTGGCTGCAGCTAAGCACCCAGAGCTGCTCCTTTTGCTTTATTGAATTTGTCTCCTATTGTCTATTATTTAGTTTTCTTTAAATTTTAACTGAGCAGTCAGCATTGTTTCTCACAAACCCAACACTGAGTAAACCAGGAGGTGCAGCTGGAACCAGTCCAGGCTCTGCTTTGGTAACAAAAATTACTGAAGTGTTGATCTTTTTTTTTCAAATAAATATCTGGGCCAACTGGCCAGTGTGAGATTAATTAGGAAGTCATTATGCAGCACTACAGACACTATTTTGTTTGATGGAAAAAAGCATTATAAACGAGCTTTGTGGCATGTCCTACCTGATCACTGGGTGGTGTTAACAACCACCAAACCCAGCACCTGGCCCAACCCAAAAAAGCTGTGAACACAATCGGCTCCTCTCAGCTCAGTCCTTTGCCCCACCAGCGAGACTACTGCTGCAGGGCTGCTCTGTGCCCCTGTGCAGGGATTGACAGACAGACACGGACCATGCTGTGCAAGCAAAGCCAGTTTATTACATTAATCACCACTATTTTTAGTTCTCTGACTTCCGTACAGAATTTTCCACTCGGACCCCTTTGCCCCTGTTCCCTTAGTAACACAATCTTTTCTGTTATCAAATCCCTGTTACATTCTTTTGCGCCAGCAATGTCCTTGTTACGTCTCTCCTCAGAGGGGTCAGAGTGACCAGACGTGGTGTCTTCACTTTTGTTCTTGCCTGGAGTTTCTCTCTCCCACAGTTTCCACTGCACCGGGGCCAGGAGGTCTGCAGCACTACCCAGCTCAGCTTCTGGCTGTCTGATCTTCCTCACTCCGTTATCTACATCTGGAACATCCCAACTGCTGCAGCACAGCACATCACCAATGAGCTCCTTGGAAATCTGCTTGTTGCAAAAACGTCTAGCAATAAAACAAAATAAAGAGTCTGTACACACACAAGGGTAATTTCCTCCTTACTTTAAGAATTCCTATCTTCCCCTCACCTATATCTTCATTTTCCTTCCTTGGTTTATACATTTCATGACTTGAACTGCTACTAAAACTTCTGGGGAAGTAACAGTTGCAAAGCCTGTGAGGATTTACAAATCTCATGATATATTATAAAAGAAAAGTTCTGTAACTCTGAAAAGTTTCATTAAACGTGGCAGTCTGTGGTAGCATTCCTTCAGCAGCCAGCGTGCAGCCAAGTGTAACAGCCATGGATGGCCAATTTACCAGCTGATCACCCTGCAGCCACCACTGCAGCAATCCAGGTGCACTGTGCCCAGAAAGGGATGAATAGTTCATATGATTTGTTTTAGTGCAGATGCTGCTGGTTTAGGTACATTTGGGCTGCTTTATCACCTCACAATTATTAGAAGCATGGAAAAAATGTAATAAAGAAACACCAACTATCAAGTGCTGCCTCAGTGCACGCAAAATACCCAACTCTCTTCCACAGGTCTTAATGTAAATAAACCTCGACTGCTTCTTAAATTTCCCCCAATGCTCAGTCTTGGTCTGGAGGTCGTCCCTCCTCTGTGCTCCCTTGGCCGGGGCTCATCAGCCCCCTCATAAGGCTGTCAGCAAGAGCAGAGGAGGATTCTGTGTGTTACCCCTGGCAGGAGGCTGACACCTCTCCCTGTCCCTCCCTCTCTGGACCAGACTGACAGGGAGATGGGAGTGCTACAGCTTGTGTGTGGCCTGGGTAAAGCTCATTTCTTAACCCTTTCCTCCCCTGAGTCCTTTGCCAGTTCAGAGAGCACGAACTAGATTCCCCTGAATGTATTTTATATATATGTAAAATTAAGCCATAGAAGCTACAGCTGGCGAAGAGCATCACACGTTGTCACATTTCCAGCCACAGGACAAAATAACTTCTCCCAGAAGGTAAGGGTAGACATTGACATAACTGTCCCCAGGATAAAGCTGTAGACCCTGTGGGGCTCTCAAACTAGAGCAATCAATAAGAATTAATCTGTAATTCCAAGGCCTTTCATTGTTCTTCCTGATTTCATCTGAGCCCAGTGAAAGTTCACACAGAGAGTAGCTAGTGTGATTTAACCTTTAAGAAACTGCACATACACATATTTAGGGTAGAAAATCAGGGCAAATTTTCCCATGTGCTATTGAGAGGAAAGATGTGTGCTTATTCATGGGTGAAGGTACGGGTGTTAATGTCTGTGGAACGGCCCTTAATGTCTCTACTGACTTTGGGGGGCGGGTTCCTTACCGGGCCCAGACAGTTTGGGCTCCTGGAACAGACAAGGGTCTGCACAAGGCTGAACTTTGGGGTAAAATGCCAGGTTCAAGGGGGGAATATGTGGAAGGCAGCTGGGGAAGGCTGTACCTTCCTAGCAGCTCAGCCGATGGGGAAAGGAAAAGGGCAACAGGCGGCCAGGAGCTCGGGATAAAAGGGAGGCTGCGCCCTCGGGAACCTCGAGAGAGAAACTGCATGGAGGAATGCCCCAGTGGACTCTCTCCCTTTATTCTGATAAAGTTGAAGGACTCCTCTGTCCCCTGTTTGGACATAAACCTCTGGCGTAGCTGCTTACATGGGTTTTAGCCTTTTTTGGGGTCATTGTGTATTAGAAAAAGAGATCAGGACCGTTTTTGCCAAGATCCACTGTGCTCTCAAATGTTTCCCAGCCACTTTCTTTATCACTACAGAAGGGAATTTAAAAATTTAAGCATGAAGTACAAATTAAATTACCAGTCTAGGAGGGTTTTTTTATTGTTCTTAATTGTCATCTTTTGATTCATGGACAAATTCTGGGTGATGCAGTACTATCAGATCCAGGTGTTCAAAGATGCTGAGTCAGGCCACAAATTCCATGAGATCTTATAGTGAAATAGCCAAGCTGGATGTTTTATTTTACTTCTATTTTTTATCATCTGGTCTTTAAGTAGTGTTAACAAACATTTGTTAGCCTGGAGCTGGTTTGTGTTTCTGAGAAAAGTACATAAATCCTTGAGGCTTGCAAGAATATGAGATATGAATTGCCTGTACTGAGTCAGGGAGAAAGAACTGAAACTCAAGATTGTGCCCATATAGGAAATAAAGATATTATAAGCATAGGGAAAAAAAGTAAACTTTCATCCATTATAAACTAGTCTTTAAGTCTTATTCATCAACAAGTTACAAAAAAAAAAATCAGGTTTATTATTTTACATCTCGCTCAGACACATTGAGAGCTAAGATTTGCACAATGCTCTCAAGAGGTTTCCCTACCTTACTCTGGCAAGCTTAGAATATAATGGCAACTAGCAAAAGGTGTGGGAATTCTGTCTTTGATTTCAAGTTACAAGATCTGCTTTCAGTGTGTAGTTAAAAAATTTAAAACAAATTAAAATCATCCCAGTTTTTAGATAAATGTAAATAAACAACCAAAAAATAAACAAATACAACCAAAACCCCCACCACAATCCCACTTTCTCACCTTTTGTAGGCTTATAAATGATCTTGAAACTCTTTTATTTTTGTTAAAGGTTTTTGGTGGTGGTTTGTTGCTGTTGTGAGGTGGTTTGGTGGGATTTGTGTTGTTTTTTTTGTTTGGGTTTTTTTTTTTGAGACTGGAGGCATATTAAAATTATCTGAATGTGTTGCTCATATGACTTTGGTAAAAAAAAAATAGAGCAGAATATCCATTGTCCACGGATACTTTCTTAAAACCCAGGGGACCACATTAATTACTGATGCAACACATAATCCTTGTCTGTCTGCTGCCAAATCTGTTCTCTCACAGGGAGCTGTAGATAGGATCAGGGTCTNGGACCAGACTGACAGGGAGACGGAAGTGCTACAGCTTGTGTGTGGCCTGGGTAAAGCTCATTTCTTAACCCTTTCCTCCCCTGAGTCCTTTGCCAGTTCAGAGAGCACGAACTAGATTCCCCTGAATGTATTTTATATATATGTAAAATTAAGCCATAGAAGCTACAGCTGGCGAAGAGCATCACACGTTGTCACATTTCCAGCCACAGGACAAAATAACTTCTCCCAGAAGGTAAGGGTAGACATTGACATAACTGTCCCCAGGATAAAGCTGTAGACCCTGTGGGGCTCTCAAACTAGAGCAATCAATAAGAATTAATCTGTAATTCCAAGGCCTTTCATTGTTCTTCCTGATTTCATCTGAGCCCAGTGAAAGTTCACACAGAGAGTAGCTAGTGTGATTTAACCTTTAAGAAACTGCACATACACATATTTAGGGTAGAAAATCAGGGCAAATTTTCCCATGTGCTATTGAGAGGAAAGATGTGTGCTTATTCATGGGTGAAGGTACGGGTGTTAATGTCTGTGGAACGGCCCTTAATGTCTCTACTGACTTTGGGGGGCGGGTTCCTTACCGGGCCCAGACAGTTTGGGCTCCTGGAACAGACAAGGGTCTGCACAAGGCTGAACTTTGGGGTAAAATGCCAGGTTCAAGGGGGGAATATGTGGAAGGTGGCTGGGGAAGGCTGTACCTTCCTAGCAGCTCAGCCGATGGGGAAAGGAAAAGGGCAACAGGCGGCCAGGAGCTCGGGATAAAAGGGAGGCTGCGCCCTCGGGAACCTCGAGAGAGAAACTGCATGGAGGAATGCCCCAGTGGACTCTCTCCCTTTATTCTGATAAAGTTGAAGGACTCCTCTGTCCCCTGTTTGGACATAAACCTCTGGCGTAGCTGCTTACATGGGTTTTAGCCTTTTTTGGGGTCATTGTGTATTAGAAAAAGAGATCAGGACCGTTTTTGCCAAGATCCACTGTGCTCTCAAATGTTTCCCAGCCACTTTCTTTATCACTACAGAAGGGAATTTAAAAATTTAAGCATGAAGTACAAATTAAATTACCAGTCTAGGAGGGTTTTTTTATTGTTCTTAATTGTCATCTTTTGATTCATGGACAAATTCTGGGTGATGCAGTACTATCAGATCCAGGTGTTCAAAGATGCTGAGTCAGGCCACAAATTCCATGAGATCTTATAGTGAAATAGCCAAGCTGGATGTTTTATTTTACTTCTATTTTTTATCATCTGGTCTTTAAGTAGTGTTAACAAACATTTGTTAGCCTGGAGCTGGTTTGTGTTTCTGAGAAAAGTACATAAATCCTTGAGGCTTGCAAGAATATGAGATATGAATTGCCTGTACTGAGTCAGGGAGAAAGAACTGAAACTCAAGATTGTGCCCATATAGGAAATAAAGATATTATAAGCATAGGGAAAAAAAGTAAACTTTCATCCATTATAAACTAGTCTTTAAGTCTTATTCATCAACAAGTTACAAAAAAAAAATCAGGTTTATTATTTTACATCTCGCTCAGACACATTGAGAGCTAAGATTTGCACAATGCTCTCAAGAGGTTTCCCTACCTTACTCTGGCAAGCTTAGAATATAATGGCAACTAGCAAAAGGTGTGGGAATTCTGTCTTCGATTTCAAGTTACAAGATCTGCTTTCAGTGTGTAGTTAAAAAATTTAAAACAAATTAAAATCATCCTAGTTTTTAGATAAATGTAAATAAACAACCAAAAAATAAACAAATACAACCAAAACCCCCACCACAATCCCACTTTCCCACCTTTTGTAGGCTTATAAATGATCTTGAAACTCTTTTATTTTTGTTAAAGGTTTTTGGTGGTGGTTTGTTGCTGTTGTGACGTGGTTTGGTGGGATTTGTGTTGTTTTTTTGTTTGGGTTTTTTTTTGAGACTGGAGGCATATTAAAAATATCTGAATGTGTTGCTCATATGACTTTGGTAAAAAAAAAAAAATAGAGCAGAATATCCATTGTCCACGGATACTTTCTTAAAACCCAGGGGACCACATTAATTACTGATGCAACACATAATCCTTGTCTGTCTGCTGCCAAATCTGTTCTCTCACAGGGAGCTGTAGATAGGATCAGGGTCTAAGCTTCCTCCAATGCACCTCCTAATATTGCTGCCATTGCCAGTCTGTACCAGCGTGTCGGCTGAGAATGCGGCTCCTGCACGAACTCCCGTGGTTAAATGCATTTGTCAGAATGAGATGCCTCACTTGGCACCGTTACAAAACAGTCTCTTTCCAAGGGGATTGAAATCAATCCCTTCGCCAGCGAGCTTTTAGGAGGCTCACTGCTCTGCCCCGTGCTCATTAGTCGTGGAAGTGGGAAAGCGAGTCATTTACTAATGTACTTGACGATGTCTGGTTAAAAAGGCTGAGAGAAGACACTCGAACCTAAATTCAGCCTGAGGGGAAGGCTGCAGCTCTAGTGAGTAACAGCAAGAGTTTCTGTAATGCAAGGGCCAGGCTGGCAAGCTTTGCTCTCATCACACTGAGGAATAACTGCAGCAAACTGCTGGCATATGCTGAATTTACTGGTGTCCGTGGTGCTTAATGGGCCATCACCAACACGGGGTGGTGGGTGTGTTTCTGTTTGATTTTAAGAGAGAAAATAATGCTGGAAAAGGAAAGGTCTCTGAAAGACGACTGTTACATAAATATGAAATAGAAGAGGGTACCCTGATTTAGGAAGAGAGGATAAAGAACACAGGCAGATTTCTGGACGAATGGTGACAGTAATCTGACCGTCTGGCAGAACCCATAACGGCTGATTAAGAAGAGAAAAATGTGATTAAAGCATACTACAGTTTCATACAGTACTGTCATCTTTAAAGCTCTCAAAAAAGGGATTTTTATAGGGTCCGACACAACGCATATATAAACACACTGTAACAGCAAGAAGCTAAAACAAGTGAGTACAGAAGAAAAAAAATACATATTAATTAAAAGTAACTTGAATTAGCGCAGAAAAGCCTCAGATTCAGGTCAAACTAAGCAGACTTCAATAAACAGATTCAAAGCTACTTAGTAGTTTAAGTACCTGGGTCGATATTGTTTTAGTTTCTTTGCTGAAAAAGCAACATAAAGAAGCTAAACCAGGGGAATTAGCTTGAGCAGGGAATTCCAAACAAAACACTCCAAACCACCCGAACTCACCACAGGTCTCCACGTTTACCCTTAGAAAGGCAAATGAGCATTGTCCCTGTTAACAGGTCCTGAGGAGCCTGGCGCCCCGCTAGCTCAGATGTGTTACGGATGAGCAGACGCCTTTCTGTGCTCCTTGCGATAGCCTTAGGAAAAGTGTCACACATTGAAAAACCAGAGATCAAACACTCCTCTAAGCTGCCTGCGAGCCTGACACAATGCAAACCCAGTGAGCGGATGAGAGGAACCGAGGGCAGAAGTGAAACAGGACACTGGCATTGTGCGGGACCGGGGTCGCTGTGCTGGGACTGAACTGGGGGAGCATTTGTGGACACAGCTTCGAGCTTCAAGACTCTCCTTTTAACCACGCTACATTCAGCTGTTATTTCCAACTCAGACTTGATGATTCCATCAGGATGACATAAATCGGCAATAACTTCAGACAAGCAGAGGGACAAACGACCCAAGAGAGTTCTTACACTGGTATAGATTTTTTGAAATTTGTCTCTTGTGGGTATTTTACACTCTGTCACTATGCACCTTGCAATCACTACAACGACATAGGAGAAAGCTACTTTTATTTCACAGATAGGACACCTACTGGAATAATAAAAAACCAGCAGCACAGGGACAAACGCTCTGGTGACTGCCCACGTTCAGGGAGGCAGAGACAAACAGAACACATGTAGGTACCTGTGATGAACAAGTGCTTATGTGGTTGTGCACGTAGGTGCCTCTATGTGTGAGCTGACGTGAGCTGCTTTACAAACCTTGTTCTCCTGAGATTCCCGGTACGGGACACAGCACACCCGCATCGTGTAATAAAGAGCAGTAAAACGACACCTGAGCTCCCGGTGCTGGGTAAAACAAAGCAGCACAGTCCCACCAGAAGGGCTTGGTAAATCACACACATTGCCCCGGGATTTTCAAAGATCGAGAACTGGTGTCTTTGTACGGCCCCACTGATCTGAGTGCTCCAAGAGGTGCTTGCAGCCAGCTCAGTCCTTTTTTGTACACCGCACACAGTACCACGGAGAAAGAATGGCCGGCGTGACTTGATGGGTCACAGAATTAGCTTGACAGGTATCGAATCTCAGACTAGTCCTCTAAGCAGAGGTTCCTCCCCTCCAGACTATATTCACTAGCTAGTTCTGTAACCCAAGCAAAATTAAATTCTGCCTAGCAGTGTAAATGCACATTTCATGTACCAATTTGAAACTCCATCAGATGAATTTAATCCTGGCCTGGGGCAGGGAAGTAGGTTAAATGACTTCACAAATACTGGAGGTTCCTGTTTTCCATGATTCTGCTACTGCTTGGGATTGCTGCTATCTCTGTTCCCAACCTGCCCCAGTGGCTTTCAGATGATGTGCTCATCTTTGCCTTAAAATATTTTAATAAGTTCGATTTTCTCTTCCCCCAAAACGTCAGTTACCAATATGGAATATATATGGTGACAAAATACCCATGTTTATGTAAAAAAAAGTTTTAACTTAATTTCATCAACACTATTTCCTCCAAACACATAAGTGGAACCCTGTCCCAGTTTAGGCAGCAATCTTCCCCCATCTCAGGTCAGTTTAGAGGGCCCAGCTCACAAAGTCTGTTTGCATTACTGTAAAGGATCTCAGCAGAGGAACAGATGATTTAAAAGGATACTGAACTAGAAACCCAAGGCAGGTGTAGCTGACTCAGATTGGACAGCCTGGGCCTTGCAGCACATCATCTTAATTTGTTTTGCTCTTTCCTGTATCACCCATTGGGAAGTATTGAGTCACTCTCTGCTGCGGACATTCATTATTCACAGCTTGGTTCTCACAGGACTCATGGACAATTCATCCCTTGACAGTGAAATAGTCACTGCAAGGAAAGAAAAGGTACCCCAAGGTCAAATATTGCTTGGTGTGAGCGATTCACACAGCTCCATGCTGCTTCCTGCTTTCCTTGGTTATATTCAAGATACATGACTAAGTCAAGGGAAAAATAAAGCCTCCAAATGATCTGTTAACTCTGCAGTAAGGGAATTGACACTTTAAAATATATAATTAACATAAATAATCAATAAACTCTAGTTAACAGTTATGTAGAGATTAAATCAGGTACAAAATCTGACTGTGAATATCTGACAAGTATTTCCACCAAGAATCTAACAACACATTTGAGGAGAGATGCTTTCCTGCAATCCTAAAACATGTAGTAAATTTGAGGAAAAACCTCTGCTAGACCCATTTAGTAAACTGATCTTTCTGCAAACTGTTTTTACCCACTAATAAATTCCTTAGACACCACCCAAAGCAAGTACCCAAGCAGCATCACAGCATGGATTTGTCATTAATCATGTTCACAAGTGACTGCCTCTTCTCCAGAAAGGCCAGTTCCCACATTGCTCAGAGCACACTACTTCACTCCTCAACAAAAAAAGTACTCAGCAGCTGCTAGTTATAGGTGTTAGGGATATTCCAAAAGAATTTCTTGTAGTCAGAATATGCTCATTTCAGGGGTGCAGGAAGGAGAGAAGGAAAAAATAACCTTTTCCTTGGAACATACCCATGTCAAAGAGGTTTTATGGGAGAGATGACTGGGCTCTATTTTCCCATCAGAGTAGCCACTAGGCGAGTGGCTGGAGATTGCAGAGATGAATCAAACAGAAAACCTAACCAGTGGTTACTGGCTATTCTGAACTATGTAATTTCTTTGCTGAAGCATTTGTTTTTAAGTTCCTTAAAGGTCACTTTTGTGGCAGAAAAGGAAACTACACATTTTGCAGAAGAGAATCTGGATTTCTAATTAGGCTGTAATTGCATTCTTTCCTTCCCCACTGAGAGCCCGGGCTCTCCATGGGCTGTTTCACAGACCACCCAACTGTGAACCTTGCAGACTCCAAGTCCTTCCAACACCTCTCCAGAGGCTTTCTGTGAAATAGCTCAGTTAATGCCCACACTACCACAGTGCTCAAAGCCTCAGCTTCCTCTGCTGCTACAGAAAGGCAAATGGATTCAGTTCTTCCTGGAAAAACAGCAGAAGCACAAGCTGAAAGGCTGACAATGAGTTTGAGTAAAGCAGCAACAGGCAGCCGGAATGTTCTGAGAGAACTAAGGAATCACGACCTCATCAGAAATAGATTAATTTTATATTTGTTATCGGTAGATCTAATTAAACTCGGCAGCAATGGAAACGAAGTACTGTGAGTTGTGATACAGAAGTTACTTTGTAACTTTTTCTTTTGGTACAACCCCAAAACTTTCCCAACATGAGTAAATCCCCTCAAACTTGTTCTGTGCTCTTTATAAAGCATTCATTGGTATCAGGCAGTCTCAGCAGAACCAAAATAGCCACACTGAAGAGCAGGGACAATTCTCAGTGAGAATGAGATGGACAGAGAGTGTGCACTGCCAAGATATTACACAAAGGGAGCATATTTATATTTTTTCAAAGGGACACGTTTTTCTTTAATAAAACTAAAACTTTAAAGACACAAAACCTATTTCAGCACATAGGTAAATGTAGCACTATATATCACACAAAGAAAGAAGTAACCTTGAGGTAAACACTTTGTCACAACATATCTAGACTGCCCAAAAATACTTCAAACACTGTCAATAAAAATACAGATTTTCTTTTTCTTAGAAGTACCAATTTTCCATGTGATTTCTCTTTCTAAGTGTTACATTTTTCCTTTTGGCAGAGCAGTGTGTGAAAGCTTACAGCTATCATGGTAATGAATTATCCGAGGATGAAGGTTCTGAACTGTGATTCTGATACGTGCTGATGACCTGGCTGACACTATTCAAACTGGAAAGCACCAAAGCATGTTGCTTCCATCAAGATCAGGCAGATTGTAATTTCTCTTCCTCTTTCCCCAACATAAGGTTGCAGTGCAGCTACCACGAGCCACAGAAACAAAGAAAACGGGCAGCTTCAGATGACTTCACACAGTGTAAAGTCAGCAAGACCAAAGCAAGTGTCATTCCACGAAGGACAAAAACACCTGTCCAAACTCCGCTCAGCACGACAGCCCAAGAGAAACCCCAAAGATACAGTGAGGATTCAGCATGCAACACCCCTGTCCTGTGGACTGCACTCCAGCTCCTGTCCAGCCCCCTCAGCACTGCTGGTTAATGCTGGTCTCCTCCCAGTAGCCCTGAGAGGCTGCAAGCACACAAGGCTTCCCCACACACCACGAGAAATACGTGTTATTTCCAGAGCTCACGAACTAGGTGTTCTCTGGCTACATGTCATTGCAAGATCTGAACTTCCTTTGCCTCAGCCGTCCTCACACAGCCCTTCTGTAGGCAGCAGCAGATCAACACAAAGAAGTGTTTGGTTTCCTGCGGTGGCTTTACCTCCTCCTGTTAAGCCCTCAGGCTGATTCCCAGCACACAACAGACTGTAACATGAGGGAGGTGAACGCTGCATAGCTTAATTCTGTAGCTGTTCTTCTGAACACTTTCCAATAGATAGGAACAAAGAGCTTCTTATCTCCTAGCAATTCAGATCATAAACACAAATTGATATCAGTCATACATATCCTTTTCATGTTTTCTTCTGAGAGTTAAAAAAACAAATAAAGCAAAACAAAACGCCCTTACCTATAGACGAAGAAAATTAAGGAAAATACAATAATACAAGTCATGCCATAAAATAAAGATTCACCTTAATACTAATTTAATAATTTTTTACTTTTCTGACTTAGAGTTACTGAGTCACTATTGCCACTAAAGTGAACCAATAATAAAAATTACAATCCAATGCAAGTAAAAGACAACATATTATTCACTTATCTGGTGCCAAAGCAAAAATACCTTTAATCTCTGTTCATACATGTTTTTATGCTATACCAATTAAAGATAGTTTTGGGACATTTTTTCTAATTATTCACCAAAACCGGTCCTTTATATTTCAGCCAGGATTAGCCAGAGAATAATACACTTTTATCCCTTTCCTCAAAATACACTTGTGCCTCAGGAAATTTAACTGCCTCTATCTAATCCCATGAAAGTCCTTTTCATTGTTATTTCTTGGTGGGATTGTCAATCAGAGATGAAAAAGAGGAAAACAAAACACAGAGTGAAGTGGTTTGCTAGAAACGTCACCTCAGCCAGTGCTGAAATTACATCAGATGGCAAAAAGAAGAATCACTTTGAAGCAGTGGCATGGAAGAAAAGTGTCTCTTTTGTGTCCTTTCTCTCTTTGTTTTCTAGGATTAATAGCTTATTTCCTTTCTGTGGTTGTTTTTGTGTTTTTCCTTTTTCCAGGCATACTCAGCATTGCATTCTATTTCCCAAATAACATCATGGGCACGTCACACACATTTATAACAAAACCCCAGCATCAGCTGTGTTTTAATCAGTTTTCTTCAAACCATCCTCAAATCAAACACCACAGGATTTTTTCCTTTACGCTTTTATGCAATTACATTCCCAGCAGTGACACAAACAGGGACGGTGGGGCTCAGATCCCACAAGGTGTCTGATCACTGCTGGCAATCAGCTGTGAGCACAGGGGATGTTTTCCCACAAGCAGCCTAAGCACAGACACTGTTCATGCATCTCCCCACTGGGCACAGGAGCTGGGTACAAAACCCACATCCAGAATCACTCAGGGCTCCCAGCCACAGAGAAGACCCCAAGGGTGCTTTGCAGACTCTGGTCTTTCCCTAAAGGCCAAATTGCAACCTGTACAAAGGAAGGGAGAGACATGTGGCAGTTGTAGGACTTCTGTCAGCCTTTTCAGCTGGCCTTAAAATGACCATTTCTCTATGAAGTATGTTCTTTTAGGTTAAAAGCTTTAAGAAGTAAATCTTTTTAGCATAAGAAAGGCAAAAAAGAATGGTCACAAAAGAAAAGAATCGAGAGAAGCTGACAACTGAGAATTGAAGGCACTCAATTCTCACCCCTGAAAGCTACAGCTGAGCCCAGGGCACTGGAGCTGCCATGCTCAGGTAAACACAGATAACAGGAGTACTTTGAAGGCACTGCTGCTATTCTTTCCAGGTTCAGATTAGTGCTTTCTGGATTTCTACGAATTCTATGCTACTGAGGCCTTCAGATCTGGGCAAAATAAGAATAAATCCCATGCAAGCTTCAGCATGGAAAGATGTCAAATATGGTCACTTGCATACACATTCTCTTTCCATACATTTGATAGTACTGGATTTTAAATTTATTTACAGTGTGTTATGTCAGTGCTCTCTATAGAGCTCTCAGACCTTTGAATGTTTGCTTTCTTGCTGGCTAGCAAGGTGTTTCTATTGTGGATTTAAGCAACACAACTGAACCTGAGCCATGTGGGTCTGAATCTGCTCAGCCATTACAGAGAATTCAGAATACCTTTACACATTTGCATTAGAGGAGGGGTCAGATTTTCTTAATCAGTATAAATTAAAGGTTTACTTGGTATGAGAATAAACAACTCAAAGCTTACAGAAGGGGCTCTACCTGGGAAACCCAACACTGTTTGGGGGTATTCATGGGGCAACCTGGAACTAGATTTCTTATTTTGGGATGAACTTTGAGTTTAAAAAAATATATATCTAAATAAGTAACTGTAAAGCTAAACAAGGGATTTGTGAGATGGGAAGGAGGACAGGTTTCCTCCAACATTACTCCATGTGCAGCCTGACATTTCTGCAAGTCAGAGGCCGAGCCTCTGCAGAGCTTTCCTACTACCACTGCAGCTGCTCTGGGTCAAAGGAGCACTAAGAAATCTGGGTTTGTTTTCAGTTGGTCATTTTTTGTTTGGATACTTGGTTTGGTATGGCTGCTGGAGAATTCATTCATTTTAAGCTTTTTTGTTTGCTCTTACTGGACCAGTTAAGTTGTCAGGCACGTGTTGCAAACAACCAAACTTGAGAATTGTAAACATCTATTTTGTCACCTCCTGCCCCTTTTTCATTACCACTGCACTGGTCTTCCCTATCCAAAGTTTAAAACAGGATTTCTCAACCTACCTTAGAGCTTAACTCTCCCAGCAGCAGCAGAATCAGCTAAACAAAGGGTTAGTAGGAACTTGATGTTAAATAATGACCAGAGACATGTAATGGGGGAAAAAAGTCTATGAATAGAGAGAGATTTTTTCCAAGCAAACCAAGAAATTCTAAGCTCTGAGAGTTAGAAATAAACCCTTCAACACTAGCTAAGACCACATTCTTTCTAGTAAAGAGATGCTCTTTCTTAAGCTTTTTTTCCAGATTTGTAATCATCTTATCAGGCATTTATATCTTGCATCTTTGAGTTTGGTAATTCTTGCCTTATTGGTTGCACAGAAACAGCTTCAATACATAAATGTAATTTCTCAGGCATATCCCAGAACATTTATTTTAACCTTTTCATACAATGAAAAAGGAGCCTCAAGTTGGAATGGAGCAACCAAGTAGCAACCAGTTCTGAGACAGGTGCTTCCACACCTGATCAAGTGGGAAAGAAAGAATGAAGATAACTTTAAAGTCTTTAAGGCAACAAAAAGCAGAAAAGTTCCCAAAAATGGACAGCAGTGAGGGGAAGCAAGTGTCTGTTAGAGATATTTCTCAAACAGGTACAATTTTAACTGTTCATTCTACTGAAGTGTCTCAGGCACAGCTCTCTCTCAGAGGTTCTGATTTTCAGGCTGTTTCCTATGTAACATACATACACATTCCTTGTATATAAAAAAGGCTGGGTTTGTGTATTTGTCAGAGCAACTGGGTGACTTGACACAATAATCACCCTGGAAGAGGCCTGAAGTCTCTAATCCAAGCTCCTGCTCAAAGTAGGGTCAGTTATGAGGTCAGATCAGGTTGCTCAAGCTTTACACAGTCAAGTCTTGAACTCTCAAAAGACGGAGACTGCAGAATCTCTCTAAGCAACTTGTTTCACTGCCTCACTCTCATATATCAAAAAAAAAAAAAAAAGAAAAAGAGAGATTTTATCCAATCTGCACCTGTTTTATTTCAATTTATGTCTGTTGTCTTTCATTCTTTCACAGTGAAAAGCCTGGTGCTTCATTAGGAATGGCACACTGTTTTTCCCATAAGTCTGACTGCTTGGTAAAATACTTGGGGGATTTCCACAAAACTTCTTCACCTGACAAGAAGAACCAGGAATAAACCCCACAGATTTATAAAAATTTCAAATTAAACTTCATTTGCCTTGCAAAAGGTCCAGTTCCTCATTACTTCATGGTAAGCATAAACATTTTGGAAGAGTGGAAAATATTAATTAGCTAAAAAACAGGGAGAGTAAATAGGTTTCAATTTCAAGGACAAAACAAACCAAAATATGTTGATCATGGACATATCAAGATCAAAATTAGTGAGCTTAGATGGCTTGTTGTGACATAAACCATAAATTTTCAATCAGTGCCTAAGGCAGAAATGTCAGAGCTGTACTAAATTACCTAGATTAGGATGTTTAACTTGACATGTTTATTCTTGCTGAAAGCCAAACAAATCTAACTTTCTAGAATTTTTTTCATCCATTTTTTTTAGAAAAGCTAATCAACTATTTTTTCTAGCAATTCTACAATATGAAAGAAGCAAAATTACAAATGTATACATGCAAATATACAAATATCCATAAAATACAATGTTTATATACTATTTTTATATATAAAATGGATCAGATTTCTTAATATTTGCAATGGTAGCCTTAGTTGGCAAAAGGTTTCATATTTATCTATAGATAATTCCTCTTGGTCATCTTAGGCACAGGTAAATGAACAGTTACAGATGCTCCTGAATTCCTCATACAGCTCAGTAAAAGTCAATCCACTGTGGTATCCATGAACTTAGCTCCTGGGGATCAGCAGCTCTCTATGCTGCAGGCACAGTTAGATTAGAACTGAGGAGAGAGAGACCTGACAGAAATGGGCTTTCAGGGAGCTGAAGCTCACACGTTGTGAGTTGGAAGAATTCATCCTTCCAACACCAGGACGTGCACCCAGAGCACGTGTCCCAACATCCTGCTAGAGGAGGAAGAGAAAATTCCTGCGTAGGTGCACTTGGGCTCCATCCAGTACCTCTGGAAACAGTTAAGGGCTGTTGTGATTATCCCTGATTTACACTGCAACACTGATCCACTTCAATAACAGTATCCTCCCTTATAACTCAGGACAGGAAAAACCTGCTTTTTGCCTTTGAATTTTCAGCCTTAGAAAAGTGTCAGCAGGTATCTACAAAGAAGCTGAAAGAAAAGGAGCCATTATAAAATATCCCATGTGTGTTACAAACAGGGCTTGATATGTACATGACTCTTGTGCATCAGAGAAATGAAAGTGCAGTGACTGCTGAGACAAAAGACAGTAAAGTCTTCACAGGCATAGGTCAAGAAGACTCTTCAGTTCAGTCGTAGAGGGTGTGCAGCTCACAGAGGCTCCATCACAGTTTCTGTGGCTGTCCAGCAGTACAATGCCCCACCCAGGAGTCAGGAATGCACCTCTGGGAGGAGGACAGAAGAGGAATGGAATGAGAAGAGCAGTCCTCATGTATGAATGAGCTAAACAAAGAGCATTCCTCATCTCTGCTCACTGATTGCTAGGGAGCAGCTGGATCAGGCACTGTGGTCTCTCCTACACACAGCCCTTAAGAAAAGGCATGGAGCAGCTGCTGGTGAGACAGCTCAGGATGGAGAGGAGCAGTCAGAACCTCATGGAGGCCTGGAGGAGTCACACAGAGATACTTTGCTATAAAACATACCCTGCTATGCCACTAGGATTTATAAATTGGGGGTTAGGAAGTGTTAGGGGGAAAATTACAGTTGAAAATGAAGATTCTGCTTCTCTGGTCTCATCCTAAAGACTTGCTTGCTGAAAGGGACAACCTATTTACATCCATGTCTTTGGACCTTGCCCCACCAAATAAATGTATATTCCTTTTTGTGTCTAACAAGTAGAGATTCACCTTATTTAGCTTCTATATCAAACTGTACCTTTTATATTAAACAACAAATTCTGTTACTAAACTCCTCTTTCTGGTAATATTTTAAATACTAACCACTAAATGCCCATTGCTCAATGTCCTAGACCTGCTCAAGCAAGAAACAGTAAGTACATCAAATTGGACTGTAAGTTATGTGAGTTCTATTTTGAGCGTGACATCATTCATCCTGTTGTTTCAATTTAATTATATTTAGTCTTCAATCCATCCCCAGCAGCCCCAATATTTCACATTTTGTTAGTTTGTCTGCTCTGCTCTGACTAGTGACTTACAAAAATAACCACATTTCAAAGCATTACTTCAGAAAATTAACCCTAAAGCAGTGTTCCCAACCCATCAACACCTCTGTGCAGGAGAAAAAATATCCCGAGTGCTCAGTTGACAACAGTAGTTGCTGAAAGCAATAACAGAAAAACAAGGTGAAAACTCAGAAAAAAACACATTCACATTTCAGTTCTGGACTGTTTAATACTCTAGAATCTGAATCTGACAGCAAATACTCTCATTACTTTATTATAACCTAGGTACATATGCTTAAATCTTCCTATAAAAAATCTTTTTTCAGATGGTATTTTCTGTGCCAGGTTCTACCTATAAGATAGTACTTTTCTTTTAGTATTTTCAGCAAAATTAGTTGGAATAGTCCTTTAGTTGTAAAGGTATTTTACAGATTTTTTTTTAAAGAAAAGTATGTTAAAGATGTATAAATTGTCCTCATTGAACAATAATATTTTTGCTACTTTAGACTTGTAGAGTAAGATTGTAAAAACTCCAAAAATTACTCCATAATTTGGAAGGAAAAGCTTAAACGATAAAGTTTAAATTTTAAAATTGTATTAATTTTCCTCGGTTCATGGAATAATGCATCAAGCTTGGATATTTGTGTGGGTAGCTTACAAATGATTGCATCTCCATGGTACAAACAATTCATTTGGTACCTTCACTTCTGCAAAAGTGAGTTTCTGTAAGCACTCAATAACCTAACATTTTCTATGTGAAAACCCCTTCCCATAAATACACCTAGTTCTTCTGAAGAGTCTTGCCTAAGAAGTTTAATAATGTTAATGAATTATTTCATTAGCAATTGTCCCAGGACCAGACAATGTCATCACGATACTCCAGCCACTGCAGACATTTCCCAAGACCCCTTCTGCACTGACCAGCCTTGGTGGTTGCTCTGGTTTTACTTCTCAAAAGTAAATTTTATTTTTCTTTGCTTCCTTTACTCCTTTTTTACTATTCTTTACTTCCTCCTCAAAATTTCCATTGCCTAAAGAGAGGCTTTAGCCTGAGTCCCAGCTACCCCTCTTTAGACAGAGATTGTAACATCTGGTGGGAACAAATGATGCTTCAACATTCCTTACAGGAACACAGTATTTATCTACCAAACAGGGATCCTACAGTTTAGGAGAGAGTCTAAATAGACATTTTTTCCTTAATTCAAATTATAAGCCTAGACATAAAATACAAGTCTCAACACCCCAACTAGCAAAAATCATTGCTACTTTGTTGTTGTGCTGGTGGGTTTTAAACAAGCCAGCAGTTCTTTATTCTTTCCCAAACCTACCAACAGAAAGATGGCAATTTACATTGCAAAAGACTCAACTTTCACTAGTGGAAGTGGCATTTCTGTTGTGTTTTTTTCAGTCTAACATGAAAATCCTTTACACCCACTCCTACTAAAATGATGGTTAGCAGTGTTAGGGTGGTAGGACAGGAAGTCTCACTCCAGGGCTTACTTTCACAAGAGACCTGATGTCTTATGGTACAGTTTTCTATTGTTCATTATTTCTTCAAAGTATTTCTTTGAAAGTGACAAAGTTGTCTTTGATGTAAGGCAAGGAGACAACTTATCAGAACCATCTTTCACATAAAAGTTAGTCTGGTTCAAAGCACCAACAGAAATTATTTTGTGCGAATAAACATATTTTGAAGGCCATCGGTTGGAAATAGAACCTGATGACTACATTTTGAATGTGTCAAAAATTAAATTTAACAAATTGAGTGCAGCTGAGTCCTAACCTGCTCTATTTCCCTAAAATCCAGATTTATCTTTGCCTCCTATTGCTGGGTTTGGCTCAGCATCTTGCCCTAGGGTGTTGAATGACACCCTCAGGGTCCTGCTGGAAAAGAATAAAAGCTTTCTCTCTCAGCTAACCAATAAGGAGCAAGTCAACAGCACTCCAGGAACACCTATTAAAGCCTACCAGAGTCTAATAAAAACAGTTACTTAAATATTAAATCAGTTTCATTGCTAGTGGCTGGAACACAAAAAAGCAGGCATTTCAGCTGGTTCAAGTCTTTATCAAAAGCTTAAAAGGAAAATTTGTTCTATTTATAGGCACAAGTATGGAAGCACTGTGCCTATCAGCCCATTTTATTCTAACATCAAAGAAAATTCATGTTTAAACCAATTATTTCTTGAATCTTACAACTAGAAGTGGTGGCTCAACCCCCTCCATCAGTGCTACTGTACTCAGCCAACCCAAAATAAACCATGGCCAGTCAGAACCAATAATGTCAACCATGGGGTCAGAGTTTATAAATTCCTTCAGGATGTTAAAAACATCAGGAACACCATTTGTGTTTAGACAGATGTAAAGGCACAACAGATCACAAACTTACAAGGTTCAACAGAAACAAGGAGTGCCAAGGGAAACAAAAGGTAATGGGTACAAATAAACTTCTTACCACTGAATTCAAGATAAAAATAAAACCACTCATAAAATAAACTTGTTCTAAGTCCATAATTGCACAAAAACAATAAGATCTTTACTTTCCTTTAAACTGGATTCTAACACTGAGCACTAAAGTCAAGGATCATTTAATCTTTTCCTTCCCTCCTGCTGCACACCATTTCCAACCTGAAAAGCAGCAGCAGGGATTACTTCAGTTGAGAGACAGGTTTTGTTGTGAAAGATTCAACTTCACTGCAACAGCTGTGGGTTGGAGAGAAAAAAATGCTCATTGCACTGGGAATTTTGGAAGTGCCCGGGTAGAAATCTGCCACATCAAGCTTCATTTTGGACTGCCTGTGGATGTCCTCACTGTCTGCTCTCTCCCCTTTCTCTGATATATGTCTCTAAAATATTCCACACTTAATCAAAGTTTGCAAGTTGATCCTCACATTTTGATTATTCCTATGAGTGTCTTGCCAAAATAATTTCAGTAAAATTTGACTTTGTTGCACTCCAGTCTGGAAGATTTCTGCTTTTTATTTCAAAGACAATTTCACCTCTTACATTTACACATGTTCATCCAGTTCTTTAAGCCATTTTCAGATGTGCCCAAGTAAACTCTTACTCAGCAAGGCACTTAAACATGGTTTGTTTTCTGCTGGCTGGGAAAGACACAGCCTTGTATCTCTTTGGATTAAGTCCTTTTCATAACATTACATTAAGGAAATTCTCAGTACCCATGAGTGTACATCTGGATTATTTCTCATAAATAACAGGTCTAATACATGTGAATGTATGATCTGAGTATCATCAACTGATGGTGCAGTAATCCCTGTCTTTCCTCAACTAACATTTTCCTATAGACAGTGAGTCTGCATCAGCAAGTTTTGTCACATCTAACATTTAGGTTCAACATACTTCCATGGCAGCCATCCTTTTCTATTCAATATACAATGGGTCTCTATAGCAACATTGGCTACAAACAATCAGCTTTTTAGGCATGCAAAGAAAATGTTCCAGACAGAGAGATAAGTGCAAATTTTGATAGTGTGCAGGGCATCAAGCTGACACCAGAATTGCTCAGGGCAGCCCCAGGGAGCACACCATGTACAGCATTAATACTGGGGGCCTCCCCAGGACAGGCACATCAGTAGTAATGGGATACAAATGCTCTAAAGAGTTGGGTGTTGGTCTTGACAGTGCTCAGAGAAATTCATGCCATCCAGCATGAGTATGAACCGGGAATTTTTCCACACAGACAGGAATGCACCATCCTCTTTCCAATAACCAGGCTGAGCCACACACAACCAGGAAACAAGGGTTCCTGGGGTGTGATGCCAGTTAAAAAGAGGGTTGGAGTACAGCTCCAGTCTGTATTGGAGGGGATCACCTTATGTAAAACCAACAGCTGCCTGTTGGCCAAATGGTAAAACCCTGAAATGTATATTTAAAATGGTTTGCTATGTAACAATTTGAACTTTAATGTATTTTAAGAATCTTTCCGTGCAAATACAGAGATGTAAGAAACATGCAAATGAAAGCCTAAGAGTATGACTGCAATGTCCATCTGCCAAAGGCACAGCACTCATCGTGGATCATCCAGTTCCCTTCTGCAGGCAAACCATAATTAGGTGGCCAAAGAAAGAGAACAGAACAAAACAAGCTTTGACACATCACTGAGAAACAGCAGCTTTGACCTTTCAGCATCCTGTGCAGCAACTTGCTGTAGCTTAACTGACGAATCATAAAAGAGATATTTCTTTAATTTACTCTCTTATACCAAATTAAGATCAACTACATCATGCAATTTTTCTTACATTTCCCTCTTAATGATCTTCATGGAGACTACTAAAATACTACTGCAAGATAATACACTGTGGGGTTTCAGTATTGAGCAAAAGATGGAAGATTATTTGTTCTAAAGAGCAAAAAGGACACATTGGCAGCACAACTAGACTCCAGTCTGAGTTCTCATTAGTTTACCTTTCTCCTTAAAGACCTCTCCCTGAAAAATCTCTTTGGAAAAGATCATTTTAAAGTGTATGAAAATCTCAATAAACATAGCCTTCCTGCCACTTAAAACCCAGTCTAGCCTCTCTGGTTTCCTAATTGCTACCAGGCAGAAGTAATTATAACTAAAATAAAACAGTTTTGTTTGACTTTGCAGGGAATCACTGCAGGGATGGCAAGATAAAGCAGTACATTTCACAAAGGAATGAAAAGGAAAACCATAAATGAAATTTGGCCCATTGCTTCCTGATATTATGAGAGCAGAGTGATTTCAGGAGTAAAACTACCAAGCTCATCATCTTGTGTTATTCCTTCTGCTGGAGGAAGAAGGAGGTAACTTTCAGAGCAGTAGGGAATTTTTTCTAAGTCTGCTTCACATCGTCATGGGTGTAGTCTCTTGTCAGCACCTACTATGGTGATACAGAAGACACAGGAGCTTCTTTCCTTCCTGACCATTAAAGAGTCAAATCCCAACATTGTGCAGATAAAGAAATTATTCTTTAGCTTGAGAGATACAGTCTCTAAAATAGGAGTTCATCAGGTTTTTTTCCTGTTTCTAAGCAGGCACCAAACTGTCCACACAGCCAAAAAGTTTAACCAGCCTAAGGACACTTTTTGTGCCACCTGGTGAGGAACCAGTGTTGCCAGCTCCAATTCCTTAAACAGTAGGATAAAATAGCATGAAGGATTATTTCATGACCACTTCAAAATCAATGTTTAAAACTTATCCTTCACTTTGCAGCAGAGCTGGAAGAAAAATAAAACTGAGAATGTGTCCACTCAAAATATGCACTCCCCAGCCCAACCTGCCAGCTTCTTTCCCCTGAGTCAGCAGGGAACTGAAGGAGACTAAACAGCTTCCCTCTAAAAGCTTCAGAGGTTAACTTCCCTCAGCTGATATCCTACCAATTCATACAAGTTGAGCACAGAAAGTAGGAGGCTGGCAGGAGATCAACATATTTAAAATTTAAATGCTAACATTTCCAGTATTTTTAACCTCATTTTAGCAAGTTGATGGATTTGTTTGTTCCTTTTCACTCTGTCAGTGGATCTGTTTAGAACAATCCTATTTGACATTGACATAAAGGTTACCATGTGCATCAGGCAGTTTGAATGTGTTGCTTAAGGAAGAGAAAGGCAAAGTAACTCAAGGAAGATCCAGAGAAAGGAGCTTTGGAAAACAACATGGGATATAGTTGAAGATTAGTGCTTTGCTATAAAGGAGGATGCAATAGTTGACAGGAAAAAAAGTATGCTTTGTACAGTACTTATTTGTCTACAGACAATGAAATTGTCATTAAAAATATTTATATGAACTGACATACTGTTCTGTTAACATAGGAAGTTACATGCAAACAAGGCTGTTCATTAGCACAAGCCCAGAAGTGATCTAAATGTGATAAATTATAAGGAGACAGCACACAGTAATTGCACACAGGTAGTCATAGGAATATCTCATTAAATTCTTAAGTTACCAGTGACAAAAACATCAAAAATAAATGTGCTGCATTTGCAAGAGGAAAGGATAATCCAAACCCAAACCAGAGTAGCCTTACGTTTTCAAAATGAAAAAAAAAAAACAACCAAACCTGGTGGAATGGTGTTGATGATGTAGGAATGAAGAGCACCAGAAAGCAGTTAATTACCCAGTTTAGACTGCATTTCATATACTTTTCATTGCACTGACCATTATTTTGCCATTTTTTTCCTAATAGCCTTTCCTTAAATCCACCCAAAGCCATTGGATGTTTCACTGAGCAAAGGAACAGGAATGGAGACTCAAGGCTTGGATCACAGCCAGAAAAAGAAAAGCTGCTGCCATATGTTAAATGCATAGGAACATGTCACATCAGAATTGAATTCAAACTTCCCCAGTGTCTGCAATTGCACTTTTAAAAGTGTGGCGTGACATGAAAAGACATTTTAATATAAGTTTCAGTAATTTTATAATGTTACATAAACAATGATTTTACAGCAGACACCACTCATTAGTGATGTACAGAAATTTATTTATAGTCCTATAAAAAAGCAAGGTCAATGGAAGAACATCAATACAAGCTCAAAGATATATGCAACACTCTCTGCTATAAGATAAAAAAGGATGGTGGGATAGTGGGGAAAACAAACAAGGTGAAAGAAATACAAAAAGGTCTTAAATTAAAAACCACTGTAAAAGTCAGTAAAATATATTGTCTCCAGATGTGAGGAAAAAAAAAAAGAAGTGCTAGAAACTCCATAAAATAGTCTGAAACCCTTTGATACTAATTTACATAAGGAACATGGACGGTAGTGACAAAACAGTGGGTTATCAATGCAAAACAGAGGTGTGGGAATGCACTGGAAAAGTGATAAAAAGACCTCTGGCTATTCCCAGGCTGTTTGGATAGCATGTAATGAAGCAACTTTCCATCAGCCTGGAAAGGGGAAAAAGCCATGTCAGGGGAAACAAAAAAACCCCAACCAAACCTAGAGTGGCTAGCTACACTGCTGAACTCCAGATAACGCCTCTGTGCAATCCTGCCACAAAAAGTAAATTAAGAAGTACAGTAGGCACTTGCTCACTTAAGGACAATTCTGATGTCATTCCCTGTTGAATAAGTGCTTTGTTCTTCCCACTCAAAGAAAAGCCCAATGAAAAAGACATACTGAAGACTTAATGAAGACTTATATTATTGTTCATCTGCTCTTCTGCTGCCATATGAATCCTCTACAAAATCTCCAATCACTAACAAATAGAAAAAGGAAATTACTAGAAGTTAACCCAAAGGTCAGCTGTCTGCACTAAGCCAAAGATGCAGTCCCAGTGAGCAGGTCCTCAACGGAACCAATCTCTGTGAAAGGAAGCTGGCTGGCTTTGCATAGCCAGAGAGCTCTGGGAAAATGCACCAGGTGCAAAATCCAAAGGATGAAACTTCTAAGAGCATGAAAATATTTCAGCATTCCATGAAGGAAATGTGACAAGACTGCATTTTATTTAATGCAGTATTATTTTTGTATTATATTATGGCAGCATGGTTACCAAAAGAAAAACATTTTTGTCTTTTCGTTCATGGAGAATTTGAAAACCTATCAAGAGGGAACTGAACCAAAAAGCAGAAAAATACTGAAGGCTTAAACCCATCACAAAATACATCAGAACCTGTGGAGGGCTGCAAATAATATGGCTGATCTTCCAATAGAATTAAAATTGCTCTAGAAACAGTGTACTGCTACTATTGCTGCTTCTTTGTAGGTTGTTTTTTAAGGGGGAGAGAACTTTACAAATATTCTAAGTCAGGAGTAAATTTCCAACGATTTAGGATAAAACTGACCCACAGTAACTCATGTTATTCCTCTTGTTCCACAACAACATGACAGGGAATGGCTGTTGGAATTTGGTAGCAATGGAAAGGTGAATACACCTTGGCTGGATTTGAGGCTGTGACAGGCAGCAATCTAACCCTGACAGGATGGATTGGCATGGAGTCACCTTGTCAGGCCTACAGAGACTCACACACCTTGTGGATGACAATATTTTGGAAAACGGATTTGCTTTATTATGGAATAGCTTTTTACAAAATTTCACTACTCCCCATCAAGCCACTGCAACCTGAATGCTTTTAAATTCAACCCATCCTCTCCATCACCTCTTTTCTATTCAATTTACTTGTCCCAGCAGCCTTTTCTAAGCATTACTCATCTACACTCAACTTGTTCTGCACAGCGACACAATAAAAATGTTCACTATGAAGCAAGAGACTTCAAACACCTTAATGGAGAATGCCAACGGGAAGAGAACTGTATGGATGTGATTCTCAGGAGAAGCAGCATTTCTAAGCAGAGCACTGAACCCATGATTATTAAGGGGGAGGCTGCCTAGCAGACAGCATGCTGGCCCCTACAGCCACTGCTTAAATTCGTCATTTTGTTACTTAGCAGAACACACTTGACATGTGTGATTAAGAACAGTGTATTGCCATTGCAAATACTTCTATATCATCTTCAACTAATGATGGAACACTGGCTTTTTACAGAGTTTGCAAATGGAAAGAAGAACATTCATGTTTGCTGGGTCTTTCTGTCTTTCTACCTTTTCTGCAGAGGTTCATCTGCAAGGAGAATAAGGCAAAGTAAACTGTAAATGTTGCATCAAATTCTCAAGGTCCATTACTGGTGACCAGCAGTTAGAATCAGAAAAAAAAAAAAAAGATTCCATGCAGCACTGGAGCACCTTACATCAAGAAAAACAATATGAAACTCAAGAAGTGACAGAAACTGTCGTCTGGGACATGCCTTTTTTGTTCCATATAAAATCCAGAAGGATGATGGGCCATTTTTATTAGTCTCTGAGTCATAACTTTAAGCCATGAAGACTAGAATTGAAAGTTATTTTCAGTTAATTTTGAACAGCTGTGAATAGACAAGTGCATGAATTCTGGAATTACTGGGAAAAAAATCTGGTATGAGAGCTATAGTGTGACTCGAGACTGAAAACAGAAGGAAATGGTGTTTTATTTCCCTAGAATCAATCACTGTGGATTGCCTGACAAAATTGTCTGGCACTGGAACAGAACACAATAAAACAGATCTATTAACAAGCCTGGGAAGCACAGCTGGGGTACTCCATTTTCCTCATAGAGGGAAAGGTTCTCCAAATCCTTTTCCTATAAGGTGTGAGAGGTTCACATCATCATAGAGATGTTAAAAAAAAAAAAAAGAGTAAGAAAGGAAATAAAAATGGTTGCCAGAATACAGAGAGAAGATTTCATATTAATTCTTGTAAAAAATATATGAAAAGATGGACCTGGACCCTCCAGAAGCACTTCCAGTTCTGCTGGTGTGGGCTAAGGGAGCTTTCCCAGGCTTCTCCCCAATTAGCAACTGGAGAGCATAGCAGGCCTTCCTACTGTGGCTCTCTCCTTCCCTGTGTTGCAGGCCATGCACATGAGCTCCAGACTCCAGGAGTTCTGGCTGGGCTGCTGTTCCCACCAGTGGGGATGAGCACACTCTGCAAGGCTCTGCTTGAGACAGTCAGAGCTGGAAATTAAAGCTCCATTTCCAAGAGAAAACATGTTTGGGAAGCAAGATCAAGTGGCAGTTTGCTACCTGATTGGGCTAATTACAAAATTCAGCTGCATAAAGTTCCCACTGAAACAGCTGGCTCATGACTATTTGAGTGCAAGACAGGGTCTGGCACTGCAGAGAGAAAAAAGATAGATAAAGTCAATCATGCTTAATGAAGTCCATCTTCTAAAAAAGAAGATAGGACAGTGAAAACACCTTCAAGAAACTGCCAAATGTGGGCATCAAAGAACATGTGCTGTTACTTCCATGGCAAGAGTACTGGGAAAGCTTCAGAAAGTCATTTGCCAGGACCACAGCAGAGCTAGATACAAGAAACAAGTTACAAATCAGGTGAAATGGTGAGCAGGTGACCCATTTACTACTTCTTAACAAATTACCAAACACCTGAGAAACTGACTACACAAATGTTCTTAGCTCATGGGAAACATAAAACAAATATTCATTGGCTTCAAGACTATGAGCAAAGTGTTGCTGCGTGTTTTCCTCTGTCATCTCTGGTTCTTCCCAAGTGGCAATGCCCTCTCATCACACTCTGTCCCAAGAGTCCCTATGGACTGCTTGTCCTTGCAGACCATTTCCCACAGCCCAGCAGGTACCAGCAGTCTGCACACCACAGCTTCATAACTCTGGGTCAAGAAGTAGCATGGAATTGCCCATGAAATTAGTTAAAGTAATTTCAAAAAGCCACATGGTGAAAGAAGCCTCATCAAAACATTAAATCCTTTCTAGCTGAAACCCAGGAGCCATATCTTTAAAAACCTAAAAATAGAAACACAGCATCATTTAGTAATAGTTAGTAGCTCTTAGGATCTACTGCTCTGGAAAACTTCATGGAAAAAACACAAAACTGGACCAAGGTGAGATACATTATGAAGAAAAAAGGGGAAGGAGTTACCACTAAAAGAATCTTTACTAACACACAGAGGCAACACCCAAGATAGCAGCATACAAGGATGTTCAACCAGCTTTTTTTCCCCAAGGTGTTTTAAAGACTTATGAATTAGAGGCATGTTCAATGGTAAAGACATGTAAAGTATTAC
Organism: Irena cyanogastra; assembly: GCA_013397155.1. Taxonomy (NCBI): domain Eukaryota; kingdom Metazoa; phylum Chordata; class Aves; order Passeriformes; family Irenidae; genus Irena; species Irena cyanogastra. The sequence continues at coordinate 150,756 of VWZV01002528.1, forward strand.
GTGAAGGCATCAAATTATTATTAATTAGCTAAGAATGTGTGCATTACATTAAACTTCCATCATCCTGCATGCATCCACTCCGTTTTCATTATTCTCTACATGCTCTGAAATGTATGGTTATATTAATCTTCAATGCTGTAAACATTCCTGGTTGTAATTAGGAACTGCTGTGACATTCAGACTGCAGTTCTACAAGCAATAAAATTCTCTCAGGCCTTAATAAGCAGACTTTTTGTAATTTTATGTTGTGCTTGTGAAACTCTTTGGGAAACTTCGTGTGTTGGAATACAATTTCTCCTCCCTCTTCTTTCCGCATGCAGAACCTCTGTTTACACAATGTTTTACAATTCTCTTTTCTGTGCAGTCCCAGATTTCTGCCATTGACTTTCCCAAGTCCCTCTTCATCACAGAATCCTTTTCACTATGAGGGACAGCTGAAAACTCAAGCTTCCCACTGAACGTGCAACCTGAAACTCTCTAAAGACTTATCTAAATATATCTGTATCTAAAGTATAACCATAAATATTTAAAAAGAAACCATTGCTCTAAATTCAAGTGTTGATTTTGAAGCTCAGATGACAACAGTTTGAATGCAGCATGGGTGGTTTCATAATTACACAGTATAAGCACAAACAATTAACTAAACTATTCCAGGATTTCAGCTATCCTTCACGTGAAAACAGATCTACTAAATTCTATTCTACTCCCAAAATACCTTTGCTTTCCTCTGCCGATATCTGCAGGAAGCCTGTATACTTTCACTACTTAAAAAAAAGAATTAGTACATCACACACTTATTTAATTTCTAATTCAAAGTAAAAATTCTTTTGATTATGTTTATTTTATTTTCCATTTGAGAGAGAAAATAAATAGTTGTGGGTTTTTAAATTTTTTTTTTTAATTAATTACCTGAAGCTCCTGGGGAAAACCAAAATAAACTAGAACACATGAAAAACCTATCATTTGATTATCAGAATCTATGTTTACAATCACAGAGCGTAGTTGCAATTTATGGAGGAATATACAAAACAACATAAATATTATATTCATACTTTAAAAAATAGGTCAAAAAGTGTTTTTCAAGTATAGCCTGACAAAGGAGTAATATGAATTCATGTCAGCTCTAATAACTGCCCCAAAAATACACAAAATACTGCTTGAGGCTGTAAAATGCACAACATAATTCTGTATCTTTCTTACCAGTTACTTAACTTGAAATATAATTCATATTTCAGTGTGGGGTAGGAAGTGGGGGAGAGAGAAGACAGTGAAATTCTGACTTATTCATGTCCTAAGTGAATTTTGGTTTTAACTAGGAAATTTTGAGATTAAAAGAAAAATTAGAAATGTTAAGTTTCCTTTGTTTAGAAAGCAGGAAGGCTTGATTCACTAAACCCCTAATCCAAAAAAAAAGTAAAATACTACTAAGATGTAGAGTAGTACAGTCAGAGATCACTAGGGAGTGATCTTCTCTTATAGAAATCTTTTAAAAATAAGAGAGAACAGCAAACAAAAATCTCAAAAATAAGTTATCAAACATCCTCATCAAGAGCTGAGGCATAAAATCAGCACTTTGGAGCTCCTCTGATTCATCTCTCCAGGTACCCCTGCACTAACAAAGGCCAGCAGCACCACATCCATATTCATCACAGCCTCTTGCTCTACATCAGGCAGCTTCATTCACATTCAATATACTGAGATCAAAGGCAAATTCTCAGATTTTATGCTCATTTGGAGATTAAAATAAGTTTTTGGGAGGCATTCTAGGCAGTTCCCAGCTACTGTGCTGATGAGGCTTATGAAATAATTGAGATTGGTCATCGTAGATTATATCACACACAAACATGGATGAAGATGTAAAAGGCCAAAACCTCTCCACTGGTCCTGCTGGGATTTTCTCAGATCATTCTGCCTCCCTCACACAGAACATCATATCCTGGGATTATGCCTAAGCTCAGCCACAAAACCTGAGCATTTCACTATCTAGCTATCATTTTTGAAAAACTATTAATTCATTAAGTTGGCTGTCTTCAGTTTACGTCTGTACTTGAGATCCTAAATAACCTTTGTAAACACTGCAAACCAGCACCAGAATCTGGACAGTCACACAGGAGCTGTGCTTGAGAACCTTCTGAGCAATGTGTTGCTCACAGCCCTGGCTAAGCCACCCCTCCAAGCTAGAAGAGGCAAAGCTAAAAGAGGCAAAGCTCTGCTGCAATGTTGGCTCTGGCCAGCTACTCCTGGTTGTCAAACTGCTCTTGCAAGTGGAAGGCAATGGAGAGCCAGCTCATTATTTAAGTTCTTGTGATTTTCAGGCTATTATTGCAATGTTTAAAACAGTTGATTTTGAAGCTACTGGTGCTGAAAAATCATTGACTTTGCACACAATCAGAGCAAAACAGAAATTACATGTTGCATTAGTGATGACATAGCTTAACATCCCATATCAGACCATTAGGTTCCCCGGGTTCAGAATTTTCTTTTAATTTAATATTCTTTCCATGCTTGCACAGCCAAGGAGCTTGTTGAAAACTGCTTTAATAAAATTACCCAGATACAGACTCTGACTGTAGTACAATTCAATGAAAACAGAAGTTAATAATGGAAACACTGGCAGAAGTTGAAATATCAGTCATAAACGGAAGTGTAATTACTCCACATCAGTATCAGAAAAGCTGCAGATCCATGTAATAGCTCTTAACACCTCAGGATACACATTTCACATCCCAGCATAACTTCTTTAACAGTTTGCTTTCACTGCTTTCCCCAGTCTGCCTTCTTACCCCCATAAAAGACAAAACCCACAACAAAAATTCCTAACACCAAGAAATAGATGCAGCACAGCCCTAAAACCAGGGATCTGTAGACCATTTGCAAGGAGGCATTTACTCATCAAAAAAGCAGATCCAAACCAGAGACACTCAATTTACATGACCAGCTCAGAGCTCAGATAAACCAAATATTCAGATGTCAGGCAAAGGAGCTGTGGTCTTTGAAAAATGGCCCAAATTGGATTTAAGAGAGTAAACAGAGAGATTCAATTATTTAAATGTGAACATGGATCTGACTGGCTGCAGATAAAGAAACCAACACTGCAACAAGCTGATCACAAAAATCAAACACTTTGCACCATGTCTCGTTTCTCCAGGGCTGATTCCTGCAGTTGTGAGACATCACTTTATTCTCCACACACCAATTGCTTCTCTTAAAGCAAACATTAACTTCCCAGAGAAAGAATCCACTAGAACCACACATTATGGGCCTGAACTGCAGCTTTGCATCATATCTTACCAAGGTAAATCAATCACCAACCAAACTTTTAAATTTAAAAATTAAATTTTTAAATGCAAGAAAAGAAAGAAAATAGACTTAGGTAGAGTTTCTCTTCCATATTAAATTGCCTTCTCTAAAGAGGACTGGTGAATAATTATCCTCAAATTCCTAATTCCATATTATAAATAACAAAACTCCTAGAATCAATTAGCTACCTGAGGTTTATTTCAAACTTTGCTTTTATAAATTGCACCTTCCATATTTACAGAAATAGAGCAGAGAAAAAATACCACACATCCTTTAAATTTACAGAAGAAATAAGAAAGGAAGATTTTAATTGACAACATACAGCTGTAGGTTTGTAGCTGTGGAACCTGGCAAACAGGCCCAGGGTCTGTGATGACCATCCCTCCTTCTGTTGCCAAGCCAGAGCTGTACTCTGTGATGTGCATTTGTGACTTGCTCATGGAAAATGGAGAGTTGCAGAGGCAAAAGGACTGACTGAACTGCCAGCTGGCAGGAGAGCAGTGGCCTTTCTTCTGATGCCAAGCCAAATGAAGAAGATTTGCAAACATCTGGGCAGTTGAACCCATCCCACAGTAATTATGCTGCCTCATCTTCCACCCATGACTTGAAGGAAACATATTCATTGCATTGGGAGGCTTTGAACTCTAATCCTCCTGAAGTCACAGGACCTAGACCAGCTCTAACAGGGCAAGGATTTTACCAATGATCCACTGGAATACAGTACTTGATAGAATTTACTGCATAAAATCCCCTATACTGGAGTATAATTATTAGACAGACAAAATACAGGGCCAGATATTTGTTTTCAGAAACACCATAACCAGTACAAGCTCTGCTGGCTGCATGTATTTTTTAGTACTACTCAGCTGAGTTGAAACAGGCACCAATGCTCTGATCATCCCTCAATTTTTCCAGCCAATTGATGCATGAGGAGTGCAGTGGGAATTAAAATATTATGTGAATCACAAACAGAAAAGTCAAAATCAGCTTCAGTTTCCTGGAGTCAGTGGTAAAGAAAAAGGAAGATGCTCCCCAAGAGTTCGTCTTTCCTTGATTTAAATCTTCTCATCATTCCCTTAATGATGAATCTTCAATCTTGTTTGCCCACTTTCAAACTGATATTTTGCCTGGAAAGAATGCTAGAGAATTTTACATAACACAATTAATATAGCATTTTTTCCTAAGACTAATACTAAAAACTGATACTAAAAACTAATACCAATTGGTTTTGGCTAGCTTGATGGTATTCCCAATGCCTGAAGTATATGGAAAAGAAGGGTTAATTACAGACAGGGTTTTGAGAATTCATTAAAATCCATACAAATCAAAAATCAAAATGACAGTCACTGCTTGTAGTAAAGATTAAGACTTTTATGATAGGTTATGATAGGAAAACACATCAGGTTAGTAGATCAGCTTTCAAATAATTTATCTTTATCCTAAACCTAAGCTCCAATATAATTTATTTTTATTTTTTTCTGTTTTCTCCAAAGCCAGGCTATTGCATTGCCAACTGGCCAACAGCTCATTCACAGACACTGTTATTGATTTCTCTTTAAGCAGCTACCTTCTAAGAATGAAAATAATTGATTTTTTTTCCTTATCTCTGACCTGGTAAAAAAAAATCCCTTGGAATAACTAAATAAAACTTTCAGTCAAGATGAAAAGTACTTAGAAATGCACCTGCAAAGGGTGAAGAGAATGAAGAAAAGCTCCAACAATCAGAACCTTCTTTCCATCAAAGAATTCTATTATCTGTATTAAGTACTTTTTTTGGAGAGGGGGAGACTATATTAGAAAAACCAACCAAAACAAAATTCAACTGAAGCTTTACTCATTACCTTTGCTTTAATTTGCTCTCCCATCTGTGGGTGGCAACTAGCTCTACATCACAGAGGAATGTGAACTTGTCCCCATCCTCAGGAGAACACAAATTTCTTCTTCCTGGCAAAGGCCTGCCATATGCTATAGCAACATGCTGCCACACAAATGAGGCAATCAATTACCCTTTGTAAACAGTAATTACTGAATCTTACAGGGCTTTTCCTTAAAACAAAACAAAAAAAGGCACTTTGATACCTCCTTGGGTTTATAGGACACCATCATTAAGCTGGGTCATCTAACACAAAACTGATAGTGTTTGACACACCCAATGCTATGTGGGAAAAAATATCTAGGGACTGAAAATTACTGCAATTTACTCCAGGCTTCCTAAGCCCCAGGGCTGGCCATCCTCCCAACATTAGCATCAAACAAACCAGCTGCCAGTGCTGCCTTCAGTGCCTAACAAGAGCCCCTGGTACTGCAGGAGCAGGAGGTGCCCAGCCTGGCACTGCCAGCACAGCTCTGCCCAGGCCAGCCAGAGCCACCTCTTGCCTCTTGGTTCTGTGCTTGAAAATCAGGCAGTGAGGCAGGATTTTAAGTCTTCCCTATACCCATCCCAAAGCATGTTTATGAGACTGAGAAGATTCCTCTCATGTTAGGAATTTCAGCCTAACACGGAAAGATTTATGGAAATACTTCACCTCAGGAATTGGTTTAATGAGAAACTCAGGCCATTTCCTAGCTCTCACATTGCTCTCATACCTGCCCTGTATAAATAAAAATCATCATAAATAGTTCTTCCTGAAATAGAATTAAAACTTAAAAGTTAAGCTTTGATGCTAAATAAAAATGCATCTGCCTCATTTGGCATACTGCAATTTGCTTCACTAACAGTGAATAATACAAGAAGAAATGAGCCTCCACAGGTATCTTTTGCAATGTTACAGCATGAATGTTTTAATTAACCTACAGAATAGGTTAAAAGGGTACATAGGAGATAGCCAAACAACATCTGGTCATAGCTGACACTTTTTAGATCTAATGTCAAAGAAAAGAGAACAGAAATTAAACAGAAAAAGAATCTAAAAAAATAAAAGAAGAAACAGAAAACATGACAATATGCTTGGTATACTCATTTGAAGTACTGACTAAATGAGAAATTCTGAAGGAAAAATAGTCAAAATCATTAGCCACACTTAAAGTTATCCAATTATTTTAGAAATATTTACTCTAATTAACATTAACAATGAATTAATTGTGGTTACATAACTGAATTACTGAAAAATTAAGTTCCTTTGAAGAAATACAGATAAGTAAAGCTTATTTTCTAAAATTGGTTTTCTTATTGGGAAATGAATTAATTATAAGACAATCATATCTAGGCATCAAAGCAATGAAGTTATTTATATATTTGCAATGTTCCATTTTTGGAGGGAAAGCATTTAAGGCATTAGTTGTTATCAGTAATAAACTCAAAACTGATTTTTCTATTAAGAACAGAAGAATCAAAGCAGACAAAAAAATCAAAACTACGTAATGAATGTGCATGATTTAATATTGTCTTGCTATTAAAGCACAGTTTTAAAATAATTTACTACTACTCCACAAAATGACCAAGTTTGTCACTGGTTGAAACCTTGTCCCAGCACACACTGGTGACACTCCCTAACAGTCCAGCCCGTCCCCAGTGGGATGATCCAATTTTGACTTTGATCTGCCATGCCTTGCACCCTGCACTGGAGGCACCACACCAACAACAGCTCTGATCTCTGGCTCTGGCCTTTCCCAAGGCCACAGCTGCTCAATTACACTGGAATTGGTATAGCTGGAAAAACTACCCCAAGCTGTACCCTATTTTAGATCCACCACTAAAAAGTTAAGATCCCATCAGTGGGAGAGTTATGCTGTTTAATTTAACACCTGACAGTTTACTAGTTTCACACATTAAATTTACTGCCTCCTTTTATGGCACTGCCATTGAAACTGAACAGATCAACTCCTTATCTAATTATTGTTACCAAATTATACTTGGTATGGGGAGTCACACAGCACCATTCATTATCTGATTATGCTGAATTTCTTAATCAGCAATAAATACAACATTCTTTGGACTACTGACCCATATAATCTCCATTCTCTTCAAAAAAATGTCATCTCCCAAGTTACTGATTTTCTGAACTGCTTTTTATGTAACACTTGCCTTCTATCAGTGAGACAAACCCCACATTTACATATTCACTTTTCACGGAAGCAGGAGCTGAGGTAGAGCCCAAAATCTACAAGCAAAGAGAGCAGTGAAAATTTACAGAGCCCCAGGCTCCCTTGGGTGGCTGCTGCTATGGGTTGAGTTGCTCAAAGGCACTGCTTTCTCATCAGAGCTGAGATGCTTTCAGTTTTAAAAATCCTGTGTCCAGCCTCATGGGAAGAGGGCCCTAATAGCAGACCAGATACAGCCAAGAGATCAAACCCTTTACAGTTATATTTGTTTGCTCAAAGGCACTGCTTTCTCATCAGAGCTGAGATGCTTTCAGTTTTAAAAATCCTGTGTCCAGCCTCATGGGAAGAGGGCCCTAATAGCAGACCAGATACAGCCAAGAGATCAAACCCTTTACAGTTATATTTGTGCTTTAGAGAGGTAAGTAAAAATATCTTGGACTCTCCACAACTTTACTGTGTCTTGAGATCCTTAGTACTCTTCATCTTTATTAAAAAAAAAAAAAAAAGTTTAAACTAAAAAATATTGTGGGAGACTCAGCATTTCCAACTTAAATAGCTAGAAGGTTTTTGCTCTTGGAAAAATTAAGGTACTGATTAAGCACCAACCTATATTATTTCCATTTTTTGAAGTTAGCAATAGAGACCTCAAGTGTCCTCTAAAATGGATACATTTGGTCAATGAAATAACCACTAAGGCAACTGCGGCTTTCACTGAATTTTCTACAATTTATTGTAGAAAACAAATTGTTATTTACAATTTGTTTTAATCAGCAGTGGCAGCGTTAACATCTGCACCACAGCAATCTTAAAAAGGAAATGCCACACTTAATTCTGTCGATATTCAGAATTCTCTCTCCTAAAAACTCTTCAGTGTTTAGGTATCTTGGTGCTGTAATTTAGTGTTCAACTGGTTGTAATTAATCAAGCAATGATGTAATAAAACCACATGGGTGTTTCCATTCAAAATGGTCAAACAATAAGCCAATGAACCACAACTTGTCTAGAAATGTTTACAGACCCCACTTAGCTTACTGACATTTTAAAATACCACGTCCTGCAAATTTTACACAGGTTCAGGCAATGAATTTTCTTGCACATAAGAGACCACCAAGCCATGCTGCTCTTACAGCTGACTACTTGCAGTAAAAGCAGCAACCCCACAAAGCTGCACTTGCTCATTTAGAGAACATATTTCATCAGATTCCAGATGGTTAACAGAGAAATACAAGTGCTGGTTTTGTTGATGTGAATAAACTCAGCACGGTGCTAGTTTATCATTCCAGATTTCTGCAGGTCTCTCAGTCCCAGGTGAGCTTAAGGAAGAGCAGTCCTCTCCTTGGCTCACAGGGACACACTTTCTGATGCTGCAGCAGCAGGTGTCCCACTACGAGAGCACATCTGCCAGCCTTTGGGAACCACATTCACATCTGGGCCTTAAAACACAGACGTGCTGACACACTACTTATCTTTAAACTCCTAACTACAGTGGTTGAGCATCAACTAGAAACAGAGAATTCTATAGAGTGATCTATAACTACCAAAATGCTGGATCAGCTTCTGAAAGTATCAGTCAGTTTAGACTCAGTTTTAAGATTTTCATTTAGAGACCATAGCTCATTGTGTAAACTTAGTTAAAAATAGCAGAGAATCAAACCACCTAGAATTTATTTTCTAAACCAAGCACTGCCAGCTCTTTGCAGAATCATTTTGCCAGTATGACAATTCTAGGTTTTTGTTCTGCTTGATTGTGCCTAGGTAATCACAGCCATGAACTATTTTTAGGTGCAGCCCTGTAGCCAGCACAGTGTGTACACTTCCTCTCTCCAGCAAAATCAGCTGGATTGGCAACAGGCAGTTTGGCTAATGGAATTACCATGTTATCCAGTGCTTCTGCATGCACAGACAAAAGAGCTGAAAACTCCCCTTCCCTGGCCCATCACAGCTCTCCAAGAAAGTTCTGTAGCAAAACATTCACATTCAGTATGTAAAAATGAAACCCTTTCTGATACCGGCATTTTTTTTCCCAGCAAAGTTGACAAATTGTGGTCTATTCCATTAAAGTTTTACAATTCCTTCAGATATGGCAAGGGAAGAGACAAACAGGATTTCCAGACTCCACAGGCAATATTTTAATTTTTTTATATGTTTTGTAGGCTTTTGTTACAATTTGTCCATATTCTAACTTCTGCACAGCTTGACACTGGTGCACAGTTACCCTATTTAATGTCTTCTAGAAGTTTTTCTGGCATGCCAGCTTCTCCTTCCAGGTAAGTCACAGGACAGCTTTATCAATCCAGTCCTAGCAGGGATCCCCAAGGTATCATTCCTGCCTCCCAACAGTCCAATACTTCTCTTGCTATCAATACCCTTTTTTTTTTCCTGGTAAAACTACTGGTACAGTCAATGAGCAGCAACACAGCCCAGTTATGAGTGAATGGCTTAAGAAGAATGCAGGTTCCCAAAGGGCATCTGTGCCCTCTCAGTGCTTCTGTAGCCCTGATGTTTCACTTTCCAGCCCAGTTCTGGCCCAGGTTTTATATTGATTTCAGAGTAAAAGCAGGGTAAGGAAATTATTAATTAAATCCTTGGCAGAGTAAGCAGACAACAGTATGATACAACAGAAGAGCATTTCCATTAGGATATACAACACAAATCTTTCTCTATGACCAAAGCCCACCAGTGTGCCAAACACAATGAACATAGTAAATGCCATTGCAAAAGAAAAGCAGTCGGTGATCATTTTCCGCACAAAGTATGAACAGATGCATCATCGTGCAGGTCTTAAAAGAGGGGAAGTTTGATGTAAAGTAACACTGCACACATCTAGAAGGAAAACAGTAAAAAAAAGAAAACAAAATAAACAAACAAAAAAAAGAAAACAAAAAACCATAACAAAAAAAACCCCCAAAAAAAAAAAACCAACAAAACAAGGTAATTGCATTTTTGGCCATTAACCTAGCTAGCATTTACTCCAGAGAATAATAATGAAAAAAAAAATATGCATGACATTACACCTGGCCTGAACAGAAAAAAAATCTGATAAACTCATAAATGATTGGATTAGTTCTGCCCCAGGAAGCCACCATGGTACACATACCCTCTACAGACTAACTGTGCACAGTAAGAAATAGAAAAAGTTGTGCTGCATTAATTTCTCATTATAAACAAGTGGGGAAAAAGAGAAAAACATGCTTAAATGTTAAATGCAGGTTCTCTCCCCAAACCACAGCATATCCCACATTTGACAGCACAGTTCTCATCAAAGCACACACTGTAAGAACTGCCTGCAGGGATCAATTCCACAGTTCAAATGCTTCATCCATTTTGTGTCTCTTTTAACCAAACTGGCTGATAGACTTCTAATTATTTTTCTAAAATTTCCTTAAGACAGTCTGTGGAAAAAAAACCGCAACAAACCAAAAAAAGCTCAACCCCCAAGCCACCAAATTGTTGCTCTGTACTGGGACTGCTTAACCAGACTATTACACTTTTGCAGCCAGATTCAAAAAGATACAATTGGGAACCAAAGAAGTCAAAATGGTCTGGAGTAATCATTGGACCTTATGTGTCTAGTTTCTTGTATCTGGAAAACTTTTCCCAGGACCGGGTAACACAGCTCCTCACTGTGCCCTTTGCTACCCTGCCCTTCCTGAACACACAGAGCTGTGAGCAAAATCCTAAACCAAGCCCCAAGAGGACACTATGCAGTCCTAGCCCTGGAGCTTCCAGACAAGCAGAGTATAGACAGCACCAAGTTATGGGACATGATGGATTTTCCTCTATGTCTGCAGAGCACTGCAAGCTCGCTCCCCTCACTTCCCTCCTGAAGCCTCATGGGATTTGGGAGTCAGAATCTAAAACAGAAAATCTGAAAAATGCAAATGCAATTTCAAGGTGTCCTGAAGGACACAAGACAGAGCTAACTGTGCTACTGCAGTATTGTGCTGCCACTGTACTTGATCCATCTCAGTATGGGAATTTGGTCCTGTACTGCAGCTCTGAGCACACTGGGACTTACTCCCACACACCTAACGACAAGCACAGGGCTGAGTGTGCCTCCATGCAGTCAGGGTGAGCAGGTCCTTCACTGGAACAGTCATCAGTGACTCCTTCCCAGAGTATAGTGCTTACCATCTCCACAGTCCTTCACGGATTTCTTGTCCTTCATCACACTGAGCATCATGACTGCCACCCTCAGTCTCTTCCCTAAACTCTTTCAAAGACAGCCAAGGCTCATATTCTCCATTACTGTGAAACACTGCAATGTACTTTTCAAACCTTTCAGGAATATGAATACATCCTGGTTTCATCCAGGAATGGAATCCCAAAATTATTCCTAACAGTGGCATATAGAACATGAATTAGGCTAAAACGTCTCTGTTCCATTTTTTTTAACTGTTTAGTAGTGTCAGAGGCTTTTCCTCTCTCTCAGGTGAGTCTTTCCCCAGAGAGGGTAGGAGATAACAGTGACGAGTCCACTAAAGGCATTTCAAGCCAGGCAAATACAGTGTCAATATTTTGCCATGATCTATTTGAAAATACACTTGAAGTGGGCATAGCATTTCGGTTTGAAATGTAGCTTCTTAATAACATTTAACTCCAAAACCTGCAAGGTTTAAATAATTTTTATCTGGCAAACTCTGTTAAATTCCCTGACAGAGTTAGAGCTGGATGTCATGGACCAACCTTTTCCATCCAAAAGGGCTGCCCTGGTTTCTTTCTTCTGCATCTTGGTTAGGGAAGAAGTCATCTTTAATTGATGCCTCACCTGTGAATAATGATTAAATATATTGGCATTGCTACCTACATTATCTCGAAGAGTGACATTTCCAGAAAAAAAAAAGTAATAATTTAAATTATATATTCATCATCCTAATTACCACAATTAAACATAGCACCATAGATTTAAGTGATCTTTGAAAATTGAGGCAGGACAAGCCATAGACTAAATAATCTACAGGTATTGACTTCTCCACCTACATGAGCCAGGTGAAAACCACATCATGTCACATGTAAACAATCACTGGACTACTTCCAAGGTTACATCCTTCACAGCTATGAACAAGCAATGAGCAATACACGCAAAAACACACAAAAACCTCCCACAAGGCAAAGAATCTGATTTGCATCAACCAAGGTACAACCATCAGGCTTGCAAGTATTAATTATAAATCAACTTACAAACACCAAGTATGATGAAAGCTATTCCAGCTACATGCTCATGAACACAGAGAATTTGCAGAGAAAATAAATCTCCACAAATCCTATCACAGAGTTATTTATTCTCTGCAGAGGAAGGCAGTGCCACTTGGAATTAATGCAGGCAAGCAGCAAAGAAAACTGCAGGTGTGTCTGCTTTTTAGAACATTTAAAACATTCCTTCCACTACCTTGCAATGTAATTTTTTAATCATTTTTGAAGAAGCTATTCACAGTCCATCCTAGAAGATAAACATTTCATTGTGAAGTCCTCCTGAACTATCAAAGTCATAAAGTCTACAGTTCACTGGAAAGCATCAGTCCTAATGCTACAGTCATGATTCTGCCTTCCAGACCCAGACCCACGGTATTGTACATAGAAGGGATATCTTGTCCAACTGGAATTCCTTCTGCTCGAGTATGCAGGTGATATCAAACCCTTTGTCTCTTTCACTGATCCTGTATCCTCTGACTAAAAGTCATTTATAAATCTTGAAATTTCTATCAGAGCATGTTTCTAAATAAAGCGTTTCTAAATAAAGTTCTACTTGAGAATAAAGAAGTACTTCAAATATTTTCTGGAGTATGACTTCAAGTTGCCAATCAGTTTCTAGTTCATCTGAGGTAAACAATCTATTAGAAACACACTGGATTTTTGTCTTGCAAACATTTAAATCTGTATATTGAGGCTTTTCTTCTGTTTCTACAGATACTTGGTGTCTGCCAGATAAACCTACAACCAACATCCTTACAGCTTCATGATGGAATTTGTGGGGAGAGAATTCAGAGAACAAAATGCACATTGTTTCTGTTACAATCAGAAGCCATTTCCCCCTTACCTTTGATCACATCTGAGCCAGTTGCAGTGCTCTTTGCTAGCGAGAATCAATTGCTTTGTGGACTGACAGGTTTGCAAACAGAAAGCCCAAGTTATAGCTAGAAACCACATCTACCCTAAAGGAGCAGTTTCTCTCCTTGTGACACATCACAGCAGGCACAATGGAGCAGAACTCCTCTTAACTCTAGAGAAAGCTTTCCTTTCGAGGAAGCAACCATAAATCATGTCACCCTGACCCAACAATGGCTGAAAATTACTGTGCTTCTGATAACCCCAGAGGATAAAGGAAAAACCACAGCCAGTTACTGAAATCCCCTTGCAAAAAAACCCCACAAGCAGAAGTTAGCCTGGTTTTGAAGAATTGCCTCTATTTCTGCAGATATGATTTTGTGGCCAAAATTATTTGCAAGTGTAAATTATGGGCCCAGTCCAACACTTAGTGAGGCCACCAGAAAAAGGTGCTATTGATTTCAGTAGGGCTGAAATAAAACCTATGTGCAGCTCTTAAAAAAAAAAAATCTGGGTAAGTGCTGTTTGGAACTGGAAATAATTGTGAATAAAATTCCAAGTCCTGAACGTAAGAGACAAAATTGAGTTACATATAAAAATCAGGATCAATAGCTGTCAAAACCCTGGGCTGGCAGGGCTTCATTACTGTTGTGAAAAACCTGATTTTGGATTGGCCACATAATTATTTATAATATTTTACCACTTACCCTGTGTATTTATGCCCACCTATGAGAAAATTCAACAAACAGAGAAAAGACAAGATGGGTATTTCACATCTTAATGATGTCTGTAGTGGCACCTTGGATGCACCTATTTTAGTGGGCATAAAGCAAATTATTGCACACTCACCACTAATTTAATACAAATACAGCCAAGAACTTCAGCTAGCACCTAAGGGCAGGTCACTATCTTTACCAGCTTGCTGTGAAACAAAGATATCTTGAGTCCCCTCACAAATGGAAGAGACAGTTTCGAAGTAAAGCATTAATATTTTAGTCTGGCTTACTTGAAGGACCTAGATGAGCTTAGTGACTTTTCTGTGTAACAACTTAATATTAAGAAAAACTTCACCCTTGTGGATGTATTTGCTTAAGTCAACTAATGGCTTCTATTTAGGCTGAGTGTGAATATTAAAATACTTAATTTTTAAGTGAATTAACAGAACATGGAAATTCTTGAAGTCTGTCATGTATATGCACTTAGCAAAGCAAAAAGGATACCGATAAAGTAACAGAAGAATTCTGGTAAGTTTTCACATGACTTAGAATGAATAAGAGGAGATTTGATGGACAAGCCTGCGAGTCGAAAACATGTTTTGGTGAATAAATGTTAGGTCAGTGATTTTGTAAAGCCTGTAATATTTGAGGCCAGATTGTACCATTGGAAAAGTACACACATCCTTGAGTCTTCCCCCAAGTACTTGGGATAACCTCAAACTCCCAATGAAGTCCCCTCACCCCCTGTTCTTCAAAGTCAACAGTCAATAGATGAACTGGAATGATAGAATGCAGATATGCAGGAAGTACACAGGATACTTTTGGGAAAAAGTGGTTAAAAAAGGGAACGTTTAAAAATTGGAATAATCTGAGGGAGGTAACCAAGGAGAAGGAAGTAATATAACACATTCTGAGCAGGTTTTCTGCCTTAACACACACATAATTCACCATGGCTATTGCTGTTACACTATCAGCACATTCACAACAAAGCATTAACAACACATCTGTTTAATTAAAAATAAATGATTGTATATAGGGATTATGAAAGTTTACACTTCCATGAAAGTATAATGGTGATTTTTAAAGTGCATCTCAATGTAACAGGAGCTAACCACATGCACTTCCCTTCTACCACAAGGAGCATTTACAGTGACTAAAAATTTGCCAGAATACCATTCCCAAGCAGAGCTAGCCTTAGCTTCAAATACATCCTAATTTCCAATAAACACATGCTTGTTTTGCTAAGAACATTATTGTTTATCTGATAAAATACTGCAAGTTTGATATTCATTTAAAAACAAATAATGGAGTATTTTTTTCAGTGCTGGGCCACAGGGAGCTTAAATTTACTATTTATTTGATCTCCTAACTTCTGTTGAATGAACTTAACTGGATGGACTGCACAAACCTGACATAGGAGTTTTACTGGAGACTGGGTTCCTTATCTCTTCCAGCCTAACAAAAGGAACCAGGCTCACCAGCAGGCATAAGAACCTCCGGCACCTGAGGCTCAGTCCCTTCATTAGAATTGTTCCATTTAAGATGCTTATCAGAAGGCAGGACTAAAAGGAAGCTTAGTGAGGAAGAAAAGAACATAACAAATCAATACACTCCCTTCTTTATCCCTTCTGCTGCAAAATTCCCACAGGCCCCTGAACTCTGGCAACTCTAAATGCATCCATGATCAGACCTCAGACAGCTCTTAAACAAAAAAGGCATAAAGATAACACAGTTTACATTTTATAAGTTTTCTAGGTATAAATTATTTTAGAGTACACAGTTTGGAATATCAATTCTGTGTCTAGAGCTCGGTGCCAAAACCTTTTTGAAGGTAAGAGAAGCACATTTAGAAGTCTGCGTTCCAGATGTTTCAGGTTCCTAAATGCTATTTTCATAAGCAACTTTGGTACTTTATCCCAACTCACCTTGATTTTCAGAAGCCTTTTAAGGCATTTTTGAAAGTGTCTCAAATTAACCACAGATGATCACAGCTGCAATTACTGCCTCTTCACTTTTCCTCCTGGTTCAAAAGAATACCCTGAACAAGAACTTGGCTTGTGAGATCAATACTACAAGATTTGAACAGAAGAATTTCTAAATATATTCATTTGCAAATTAGCTGTACTGCAATTTCCTATAGAGTAGCAAAATAAATGCATTCCTAGAGCATTTTTAATTGCAGTATAGTTTGTTGACAATCTAGACTATATGAGAGGAAAAAAATGACATTGCTAAACAACCACACAAGATACAACAAAGAATTTCAGCATCTGAAGTAATACAATATTCCAGCCTAACATCCACTGAGCTGAATTTCAAAGAATTGAGATAAGAAAACTTTGATACAGATCAAGGTCTTCTCTAAAACCACATGGGGTTTGTGCAGCAGGAAGAAATCAGGAACTCCTCTAAGAGCAGGTGCTAACACTTCCCTCTTTACTACTCCACCACCAAGAGCATTTCCTTCAGCATTGACAATCTGTAATTGAGCTGACAGGAAAAGAAGGAAAGAAGTCTCAGGTGAGACTAATGGTTCTATTTAACAGCAGTCTAAAGTAGCACTACACCTGAAGTAGGGCAATCTTCCCAGAAAAAAACAAAATTAAAGATAATTACTTATTTTTGAAACATGACAACTAATTCTACTAAAAATAATTTTAATAAGCGGTAGCAAGAAGCAGAAACAAAACCAGAACAGGATGCTGAGTATATTCAGAGCATTTAAAGTAGCAAATGTTTCTCACGGTGAAAATATTGGTAAAAGAAATGAAACAGCAATGTGCTTTTCCAATTCTCAATCTAGTCACCAGCAGAGACCCCCAGAATGCTGGCAGGACACCCTCATCTTTAGGAATCACTGTTTTCAGTCAAAACCATAAATATCTGCTATCTCAAAATATTATCCCTTCTGATTATGTCAAACAATTACATTCCAGTGTTAATCAGCACATATCAAGCTGCAATTCTTCAACAAAATTATTTACTCCTCCCTATAAAATACCTCTTGTCTGTAGAACAACTATGAATATTTCATGATGTGCAGTTTTCAGAAGCAAATGTTTTATTTTCATTAACTTTTGCTTTATTCTGCTCTCCAAAAAAAGTCTTTTAAGTCTGATCACTCAGATATTTCTAGAGTAAATAAATGCACCGCAATCATCTGAATGCATCAGGAGGTAATTTGTTTGACCCCCAAAACCTTCACTTATCTTGATCTCTGAATATTAACTCATAATTCTTACATCTCTTACACTTAACAGTGAACATTTTAGTAGCTTTATTCACACAGAGCAATAACTTGGTGCACTCTATGTGCATACACCAAACACATCTGTATGTAAAAAAGAATATATAGGTGGGTATTTCTATGTCTGATTAAATGTCCACACAAAATACACTTCAATAACAAAGTAGAGCATAAAAAATTCAAGAAACTACAGGTTGAAAGTTGCATATGCAGTCCACCGACAACAGAACAAGCTGTTGGGGAAGTTCCACTTGCTCACATAGTCCTAAGCAGCCAGAATGGTGTTGAGAAAAAGCACCTGGAACCTGACAATTCCCAAAGAGCTTGTTCTCTTCCATTTATTACCAAAACTGAAAATTGCATCCAGCAATTTTATATAAAAAACAGCAACCCAAAACACCTACTTGTATGAGAAGTCAGAAGAAATGGGACTCGTATTCCTCTGTGATGAGAATGCACACAGCTCATTTTCTTCTGCAAGAATCACCTCTGCTGTCTATGGAACAAATAGTAATACAAAGTGTTAAACCTGTTTCAGCTCTCCAGGTGAGACACGAGAAAGGAAGAAGAAACCATGAAATTACCCAGGAAGAGTCAGTAACATGTTATTTGACATTATATGCAGAAGTAAACATCATTCAAACTGTAATTAAATTAATGCAGTATTTTGGAAAAACAAAATTTGTGCAGGATCTGCTGTTGCAGGAATCTCTGCCCCACAGTACTAAACCCAGCCTCTCTGGACTGCATTTTTGAACTGCTGAGCAGGCTCCCTGTGTGAACAGACAACAGCACATCCCTCATCCCATCGACTTCCACTCCAATTCTCTGGGCCCCGAGTAAACATACAGGTATGCATGTATCAAAAACGCTGTAATGGTTCTTAAAGGAAGGCAAAACTTATCCATGTTATTTATGGAAAAGAGAAGAAATAGGCACTGACTAAGGCAGGCTGGCTAAGCATCAGCAAGACTTGTTAGCAGGGTTGACATGGGATTGCTCATATCCTTCATTCTCCTAGGAGAAGGGATTATGTATGAAGAAACAACCTATAACTTATCAACCACCTTTTAAAAGTGTGGTTTACTTGTCAGGAAGCATTCAACTATTCCTAAACTGGATATTATTTTCAGTCAACAAAATAAAAATGAATTGTATTGGTTAAGCACTGCTCTACTTCCCCTTCAGATTTCAGGTTATCACCTTCCCTTCTCTAGGGCCTTGATCCCTTGAGGATGCCTTACAGCCTATTGGATATCCAAGGATCATAATTTTAACATTTAATTATCCTTGTGAGCAGCCACTGTAAGCATCAGCAAACTTCAATAG
The DNA here is from genome assembly GCA_013397155.1 of Irena cyanogastra. Taxonomy (NCBI): domain Eukaryota; kingdom Metazoa; phylum Chordata; class Aves; order Passeriformes; family Irenidae; genus Irena; species Irena cyanogastra. Next base: position 169,434 of record VWZV01002528.1, read on the forward strand.
AGCTTCCAAAGGACACTATGCAACACAGCACAGTCCATTTATATGAAGGTTGATTGGTCTTTCAGGAACTCATCCTATTTGCTAAAATAACATACAACTCTAGTGCAATAAAGTAATTCTGTTCCTTTGTCTCAAAGCTGAAAGACTTAAAAAGCTGGTTTCCTTCTAGGGCAGAAGGGAAGCATCTAGGGCACATTTGGCTATAAGTTTCACACTTATGTTGTTCAGCAGATGTTTAAAATGGATTTGCAGACTATAAAGCTGATTATTCACCAGCAGTCTGTTACCAGACCATGTCTCAGCAGAGTTTTAAAGAGCAGTTTAATAAATAGAGAATAGGAGATTCTTAACAAGAAATTGCACCTTTGGGTTTAAGAGGCATATAATCGAGTAGGCCAAAAAGTCAAAGACACTCAGCTAACACTACACAATTACTGGAGTGCACCAGAACAGGTCTCCAGAATAATTTAGGAAATGTCTGCTGCAATCTTTGTTTTGTGCTGCAGCACATCCACATTTAACTTTTATCACAGATACAGTTAGGTCTGTGTACATTTTATCAGAACCTGCCTTTCAGATAAGGGACCTCAGGAATTTCATCAGAATTAACTTAAAAGAAAATCTGGAGTAACTTTATTGGAAGCACATACTTCATATGGGACACAAATAAATAGAACACAAATAAATAAGAACACCACAAATAAAAAAGATATGAGAACCATGTATTTTACTGCGTCCAGGAAAATATTCAAAATCAGGGCCTAGAACACAAGCAATATTTACTACAGGAAGAAAAACCACTCTAATTGGAATACTTGCACTGAGACCTGAGTTATATTACCCCCTTCCATATAAAATCAACTGCCTTTCACACTTACTATTGCCCATGGAATTCTGTCTTAAGGGCTGCTTAACATGTGATCAACAATCTTGGAGATGGAGACTTTTGGGGAAGTTACCAGGAGCTTTATCAGTAATTTTAACAAGGATCAGTCTTAACACCATCAGAATCTGCAAATTTGTCTAGAGGACAAACTTACAACACTTTTGATTGGGCAAAACCGGTGTGGTTGTGCACATTTGGAATTCAAGTAGTTTGCACTTTTAAAATTAACACAAACCGAAGGAACAGAGCTTTAATTTACACTAATTAGGAGCAAATTAAGGTAATTTGGATAAATGATCTAAAACCCTTGAATGGATGCATGCCATTCAGAAATTACCCTCCCAGAAGCAAGTTCTGAACTACACGAGAGAACTCTCTCTCACTCACTTCAGCATCTGAAACAAGCACTCAGAACTGCTTGTAAAGTTTGACTGTGGAGATTAAGAAAATGTGTTGGTCTAAAATCGGGCATTAAGTGGTTCTGATGCTGAAGAAGTTCCAAAGATAAATGGATGTAGCACAGATATTTTAAAAGTTGATAACACACGAATGTTCAAAGTCAGAATCAAATATTTAATTCTGCTGGAAAGCTGAAATACTTAGCTTTACACTGCTTTAATGTATGAGTTTATTTTACCAAGAGTTGGTAAACTCATTCAATAAGCTAAGTCTACATAATAAACCTAAATTTATAAACCAAAGGACATGAGCACAAGGAAAAGCAAAATGGTAATAGAAAAAAAGTGAGGTGTTATGAAAAAGAGAGCTGATGACAACTAACCTGATACCTTGATCATGCAGTTCTAATTCTTCTAGGACCAGTTAACATTTAGAAAACACCAGTCCCAGGCTTGCATCTGGAAAATAAATTAGTGCTGGTTTGGGAAATGCACTACCTGTCCTTATGAAATGAAGGCAGCAAGAAAGTAGAACTTATGGCCCCACATGCTAAAAAGAGCTAGAAATTAGCATTGTGAATCAGCAGCATGCAGAGTTTTAAAAAAATATATTGCACAGCTGCAAAATTGCTCAAGTGAAAATGATCAAAAACAACAGTGCAGCAACAGAATTCCTGCCTGCTTCTCCACTGCTTTATCTCTTCAGTAAACAGTCATTGTATCGGCATGAATATGGGTCAAAATCCATAAGAACATCCTTGTAGAACACACAATAAGCCCAGCTCTCTCCTCTTCAGGTTTGGTCCTGCTGCCACTATAAAGACCAATGAAAATTGCTTTTCATTTGACAAATTCAGAATCAAAACACAAATGTGACCCAAAAATGAAGCTTTTCCACAAATTCTTCGGTGACAGCATTTAACTTCTAAAGCCTTCCAGAATTAAATAAGGCTTAAATGCCACTAACGTCAGATGCAGATGTGAGCATAAGTCTGAGTAAGTCCTCAGTGACACCAGCCTCTTAGTCCCAATGGCACAGAGGCATCTAAACTATTTTAAGGCATTACTAATGAAAAGCCTAATTTTAATTTATTAAAAGAGGTGCTTACTTAAACACGAGTTTCTCATCTACTGTCACAGAATAGGAAGGCATACGTAGGTTTTAACACACTCAGGGTGAAATCTCCCTACGCAGTAAGTGGGGACACCGCTGGGGACACCGTTAACCACTCATTGCAAGGAGCACACAGACTCCACAGACATGGGGAAGCAGAAAGGTAAAAATCCAAAGGATTTTTTTCTTTGCACCACAAAACCTGTGATAGTTCAACAGTCACCTGGGCTCTCGGGGAAGTTAATGCAAGACCAGGAACTCCACTTGGAACTCTCTGATTCTTTCAGATCCTCTGTGATCTCATAGGTATGGGAATAATGACAAAAGGAAAACGAAAACTAGGATTACTCAATAAAATGCATCTGCAACATAGTGGAAAAAATTGTTCTCTTTTAATCCTGAATATTCTCCTTAAAGCCCTTTGGATTTTGTGTTTTTAAAAACAATGTAAAAGTACAAGTTTAAGGTATTTTGACTTCTTTGTCCAGCGCTCAAAACCAGCTGAGAGGACAGACTGGAGAAAATTATTAACGGAATTGTACATCTCTTCGGCGCGCTGAACGAAGCTCCAGGCTGTGCGATGTGACATCAGCAGTGCCTGCAACGCTGCGGGAAAAAAAGGGCGGCGAGAAAACCATTTTGCAACGAGCGTGAATGAATACTAAAACACCGTCCCGGGGAAACGCTATCGCTGACAGCCCTTTGAAAGGAGGTCACCCGTGACACTAAGGGCAAAGCCTCATTAGCGGTACTGGAATAACCCAGGGAGCGTTCATCGCTTCCCGGAGCAGTGCCGGGCTCCTGCGGGATGCTGCTGCTTCCACAGCGCTCAGGCCGGAGCATCACCGCCCCGAGACCCCAGCGCCACCTGGGCATGGCACCAGTGATCCTGCCCCGCGCTCCGGGTACGGCACATCGCGTCACTTCATGGGTGAAAAACTGCAAGGCAAAACAGCGAGAAAATACGTCCGATAACGCTGACAAAGTGCAGTTTAAACAAAGGTGGATAAATAGCACCAAGTGCCTCCGCCCCAGATTTTGGAAGCACGCGGCACGCAGCCGGCAAGAGGACTTCGGCACAGGGGTGTTCGATTCGCTGGGAGAGAGCAGCGAATAGCCGGGGAGGGAGGAGCCGGCGGGGCCGCCCCGGGGCGGTGGTGTCTGAGGGGCCCGGAGGGGCGGTGGGTGCCTTTCCCCTACTTAGGCACTGTCGGGCGGGCGGCAGCCGGGTCTCCCTTACTACCGGCATCGGGCTGCGCTGTGCCCCCCTCACCGCCGGGCGGGTCGGGCTGTGCTGTGCCCCCCTCAGCGCCGGCCGGCCGGGTCGGGCTGTGCTGTGCCCCCCTCGTCCCCTGGGCACCGCCGGGCGGGCGGGACGGGCTATGGTGTACTGTGCCCCCCCTCAGGTCCAGGGCACTCCGCGGAGCCTCCAGGGGCAAGGCAGGCGCGAAGCCGCCGCCGCCGCCCCTCAGGGACCGCCCCGCAGCCTCACGGCCGCCCCGGCCCCTGGAGGCACTCACCGACCGCGGGCAGCGCCGCCGAGCTGGCTCCCCGCACCCCTCGGGGCGAGGGGCTCCGGCCCAGGGTGAGCCAGTGCTGGAGAGGCGCCCCCTCGTCCCAGGCGCTGCCCCGGCGCGCTGAGGGGAGCCCGGCCTGCGGACCGAACGGCCCCGCGCCCGCTCAACCCTCGGGGAACGGCGGCCACAGCCCGGGGCGAGGCGGCGCCGGTGCTGCTGCTCTGCCCTTGGAGCTCTCACCGCTCCCGAAGCGGCACCGCTTCGGCCCAAATATGACTCCATCGCTCGGCTGTTCTTGCTGAAGGTAACCTTTCTTACAAAAAAATAGCGTGAGGTGACACTAAATACTTCTACAAACATCTGTGGAAGTATGTAAAGTTTTCGATTGTGGAGCGCAGAGCGTTTTACTGAATAGTGTGCTGTAGATCACCGTGGGATGGCCGTCATGTCACACATGGAAACAGAAGGGTATGAGATACTGGAATAGGTATCTGGATGTATGGAATGGCTTGGCGTCTGGTAGGATGTATCTAAGCTTATAAATGCGAGTTGTGACCATCTGTCTGCTTCATAACTTGCCCTCTCAGCTGTAAGAAAAAACCAAGTAGTACACAAATCAAAAGTTACCAGCTGTCACACAGGAAATGCGATGCACACTGAAGGGAAGTATATGCAGCTTATGTAATTTTTATACATTTCTATTAAGAACCTAAGAACCATAAATTAGACCTGATTTTTTAATAAATACTCAAAGCTTGTGTTCTGAACCATATGAAAAATGTTCTGTTTTCACAAGCACAGGGTATCTACACCCTCTGAGATCTGTGTGTGCTTCCGCAGCACAAACATCAAGTGTGGGGCCACATCCTCCTTGTCCCCAGCGTTCCTGCTGAGCCAGGGGAGGGAGGAGTGGCACAGGGTAACTCATTTACATCCCCGCTTTACTTGCACAGCCAAAGCAGATCCCGGAGTTGGGCATCTTTTCCATGTTAATGCTTGGTGAAAGGAATCAGTGTTCGTGTGCTGAAGCATGGAAATAGGCAGTTAAAACGGGGAAACCACTTCTCCCCGGCGCTGTAGTGACATTTGATGCTGACAGTTGGGGTTTTGATTTCAGTTCTCCTGGACAATGAGGTGTGTGAGGATATAAAAGGGTTGTGTGCATTCCAAATTCAGCACAAAAACCTTCTGTGTATTGCCATGGAAGTTCTATCTTTTACATATGAACTTCTCCGTTGATCTACAGTTTTTGAGATTTTTGTGCTACCACAATAAATTTTGACCGATTTCATATTATAAATCCAACAACACTGTCCTGGAAAGCAGGAACGAGTTACATTCAATCACTTTTATTAGAACATCACAAAAGTTACCCAAAGTATCCTTTATCCATATAAATCGTGTTGTCCTTTCAGCTTCAATAATGGTGTGATGTTTCATATCAGGACTACAGTGGGAAAATGGAGAACTTGATGTTTGGAAAGTGGGGATATATCTGTTTTTTCAAATGGTAAAAATTACTCTAAAATCAATGAATAATGAATTACCAGAACCTAAAAATTTCACTGATCAAAGGCTGAATACTCCTGAACCTCACCCATTTCATATTTGGAATAAAACCCCCTATTTTATTGACATGTATTGATGACTTAAAACTTTCTCTAGATTGAAATACCAATGATGCTGTGCTAGAAGAGGCTCAGAGGGCAGTGAGTTGTATAAGTGGCAAAGTAGCCACAGAAAAAGGCAAATAATACTGATCTTTTGCCCTTTTTGTTTCTAGTATCTTCTCAGCATGTAAAAGAATCAAATATCCTGCTTCCTGATGAGTTTTGCACAGTCCAAGTTAGGGAGTAAAATTTCTTAAGAAGCCACTTGATGGAGGGGTTAAGACAGAAAATTTGCTCATCATTTAATGTTAAGAAATGTCATAGGAATGCCATAAATTTAAAAGCCAAGCACTGCATATCCAAATTAGTACATAATGGTACCCAGTAAATGTAAAATTCAAGTTTGCAGTTCTGTTTTAAAGTCAATCATCTATAAAAGGTATTTGGTCAGTCATGACATGATGACACATTCTAAACAGAACTCTGCTTTGTTAGTGGAGCCTTGTCCAGCTTAGAGATTCATTCTAAGACCTAATTTGTAGGCACAACCAAGAGCATCTCCCTGCTGAAAGGAAAATACCAGGTGACATTGGAAAGGACAATACAGACAGAAGTCAACCAGCAATCACAAACCCTCCCAGGGTTATCAAGGATGCCAGTTCATTTTCATATTTCCTCTAACTTGCAGTGAGCCCATGCATTTATCAGAGCAAATTTACAATCTTTGTTCCTCAACACAGACTTGCAGAACAGTGATACACACAGGAGGCTCATCTGCGAGTCTTGTTACTGATCAGCCTGATAATTAATAATAATAGTAATTATTTCACTGTCCCTTGACAAAAATTAAATAAAAAACCTGTATCAAGCGATCATGTATACTTGCTTTAGGAAACAGAAGCCTTCAAATGTTGTGAACAAATAATCTGAAGGAATAAATGTATGCATCATTCTCTCTGTTATTCAAAGACTAATTAGGCATAAAAGAATAAACTAGCATAAAAGTAATCATCAAAAATATAGTTAGCACATGAAGTCATAAAGGCACTCTGTGATTAGTAACATAATTGATATTCTTTGTAAGAAAATTTATTTTTGAACCTAAAATGAGATCTGAATATTTTCTGCATAGACAAAATCCATGGGATTCTTCATTAACCTAAGATCAGTAGAGATGAGACAGATGTGAGGGGTGGGAGGGAAGAAGAATAAAATCTTGCAAAACCAATTTGTTGCACTGAAAATGAATAGAAATAATAGCCTTACAATGACAGTAATAATTTTCTTCAGATAAAGAGTAATAACCTTTTTAATTTCCCAATTCTGGAAAATGCTCATGTCACTGTAGATTCTGTACATAATAAAAATAAATACAATTATAAGTTTAAAAAATATTCCACTGCCACATTAAAGATACAATAAAGAGTTTTTCTGGAACCTGAGCAAAATTTTGTAAGCAACAAACTAAAAGGTACTAATAAGCCTCACAAATCATGCCACTGTTTCTTACTGAATTTGCATAATAAATCTATTCCATTCCTCACTTCATGAATAAAAAAGGTGTCAGAAGACCAGACCACTCCCAGGAGAACGTGCCTTTTGTCCAGCTTACTGAAAGCTGTACATAGGCTCCTGAAGTCAACTTTGATGGTGTTACTAATACATTAGTCTTAACTTCTATTTACATGATCATCACTAAAGACCAAATTTAGGCATGACTAATGTGAGAAATAAAGCCCTGGAATCTGTTTCCAGTCAAAGTGACATTACTGCAGGTGACTTTGCATGTGTGATTTCTAGGCAAGTTAAATATTTGTTTTCCAACTGTAGAAGCTACTTCTTGCAATGTTTCTTTAAAGCTTTTAAACAAAATTAGAGATGTGGCAAGAAAATAAGAAAAAACCCTCCTAGAAAATCCTGGTTCTTTACAAATCTCTGGCAGCTTAAGTTTGTGTAGATTTTAACTAAGGAAGGAAATAATTCACATTCATCCGGTTTTCGTCTGTGCTTTCCAGCGTGGTCACATGCACTCACAATCAGTAAATCCCACCACAGAAAAGCTGCATGCAAACTATCACAAAAACATTCTCTTATGCATATGACTTAAACATCCATTTAGTCTACACATTAATTCTACTGCCATCTATTTCATTAGTACCCTTAAGAGCCAAACAAGTAGAACTGCTTTTTGTTAAGGTTTGCAAATATTTCTATTATACTATTTTTTCACTGAAGTATAACTTTTGAAGCTTCTAGGAAGACAGAGTCAGAGTTGTAAAACCTTCAGGGACTTAGGAACCTAGAGACAAACTGAACCTCTAGTGAATATGAAGGAATACTGTTTTAATATTCAGCCATATAGCTCCAGCCTTATTCTGTATCATCTCTAAACTTGTTTTCTGAACTCTGTTGAGTGCCATATTTGCTGTCTGGTGCCAAACTAATTCACTGTCAAATCATATATGCTCTCTTGTCACCAGCAGTCTGCTTTTTCACAAAATGTGTATTGAACCAAAATGAGAAAATAAGCATTAATCAATAAGCATTTGAGTGAACAAATGAAGTTCTATTACTATGCTATTTTTCTTTGATTTAGCAACTACCTCATGATTACACATCTCACCTTGCAGTGCTCACACAATCAATGTGTTTCTACATTGCATCCAAGAAAAGGCAGTCTTGTACATAGTTTGCCAAACTGATAAATTACCAGTGTAATGTATTTTGTCATTTTAATGGATTAATCTTCCAGCTATTACAGATGTCCTTAAAAAGCAGGATTGTATAATATGATCCAGTCTATTCAATAAAGCTATTTTCTAGAAAATGTTGTCTTCACCAGAGGGGTTCAAGTTAGAATTTCAAAAGACAGTTAGTCCACTGGTTTATGTTCTTCCTATTATTCGACTGCATTTTGTGCTAATTTCATATTAATGAAGTATTTGAATTGTATATAAAGCAAACCTTACTGTCAAACCCATGAATATAAATCAGAATATGAAATAGCATGAGCTATAAGCATTCCTATTATGCATGTATACTCATGAAGATAATTTTGGTGCTGCTGAATATGGAAATATTTAAAAGGAATTTGGAGCTGAAGGAGAGGCAGTCTGCACTGATGAAGTGCCTGTTGGAAGTTCAGCCCCTTCTGACACTGCCAAAATGCAGCAATGGGGAGTGGTGGCCTTTCAAGTCAGAGGTACAGCCCTGCCAATTTAGATTACCATGAGATAGGTACATCCTGAGCTGTCAGCGAGCATCATTAAAAATGTTGTGAAATAGTTCAATGGAATGTTTAATGAATATGCAAATGTCAGCTAGGAAGAGAACTCAGGTTTTAATTTCCTGATTCGGGTGCAAGAATAAATTACTGAAAACAGAGGCAGGAGTAAGCCATCTGTAAATTCACCTCGGGAGAGGAGGAGATGAAAATGTTCTGTTCACTATCTCATTACAGGACATAATGCCCAGGGCATCGTGCCTGAGGCCAAATCTATTTCTTCATCTATGAGATAAGAAAGTTCTTTGTCCTAGTGTATATGGAAAATGGTTTGGCTCCTTCTGGGTCCTTCCACAGAAAACATTTTGTGTGTTCAGGGCTCTCCTGGGAGTGAAGCTGCAAGATGTGTGAGCAGGGAGAAAGGAGTGGGAGGGCTCAACAAAAGCACAGCGTATGTGCAGCTGGTAGGACAATTTCAGGCCTGGCTGGGTTTGCATTGGAAGAGGTTCCTGAGGAGATTGTGATTGTCCTTCAGCCACAGCCCGGAGGAGGAGGAGGAAGAGGCAGTGAATAATGCCAGCAAAGCCATGCTGGGTTTAACCACATCAGTCCAGCACAAGCTGCAAGCCTGTGCACACTCAGGAAACCCATCTGCAGCTGCAGGACACTGAACTCCAGACAGGTTTGGCAAACTTAATTAAACCCTTCAGTGGCTTTTGTGCTGTGGAGATTTTCCCTTTACATGTCTGATGCCTGAGAGCACTTTGGGGCTGTTGATGGAGGCAGAATTACTGAGTTCCCCCACTCCAAACTTCTGAGAAATTAAGAGAATGCAAGATATCTAATTTGATTCCTCTGATAATATATTGTCTTCCTTCTAGCAAAATTACTTTTTTTTTTTTTTTTAATGAGAGCAGGGTTCGGTTTCTCCTGCACAGTGTAACACACCAGGCTCATATTGATGCTTCACTAGGAAATTTGAAACAGATCCTGTCATGGAGAATGGTTTAATTATCTTGATGTCATTGCATAACATAATCATAAATGAAGCCAAGTCTGAAAATAGCAAAGTAATATTGTTCAGATGTGGAACAATCAGCTGAAGATGAGTTTTCAAATAAAAACTGAAGATGAGTTTTCAAATAGCTTGTAAACTAGATTACCTGAATGGAAATAAAGTCTGTGTGGGAATCGCCAATGGGTTATAATAAAATGGCCTGAACCTGATGGTTTAGGGTCTATGATTTCACTTCTTAATTGCTTTTCACACCAAGTGGTTCATGTTTAGCTGGAATAAACTGCACATTAGAACTGATGGAGAGCAATTAGGTAACTAAGTACCACTTTGCATTTCTTCAATTCACATCAGAAACAAATGAGCCCTCTAACTCAACAGGTGTATTTTCCTCTTTCTCTCCTTTTTTGACATATACTTTTTCCCCCTCAAATCCCAGATATAAATAGTGACAAGTAAATATAACAGCAGGGATTTCAAAGCAGTCTGACACCAGGTAAAAGTTGTAATTAGTATTAGGTATGCTCCAACCGCTAAGGAAAAAGTAGATTTTTACCATGAATAAACAGCAACCAAATTCCAACACAATAGCCCAGTGTTAATGGAATAAACAGAAATTTAGCTTGTCACACATTTATTATACTCTTGATTTCCATATACCATAATAGTAAGCCCAGCTGTCTTCTGGAGAACTAAGAAATGCAGAACCACTAATCAAAGCTGAAACATATAACTTTGAATTGACTTTGTGTGATGAAGTAATACTGGCAATAAGAATTTATGAAGAAGCTATGAAATAATGTTCCGTCAAATTATTAAAATGTGTTGTTTGGATGGGATGGAAGCTATGGGAAAAGGGATATATAGTATAATTAGAAAAAACAGTGAAGCATAACATAATAGTCCAGTGACAAATCTGTAGGCTGGGAAGAGCACACCAGAGCAATGTTTGTATTATGGTGCAGTAACAGCAATAGGATCTCTGCAGCACAATTGCCTGTTCTCAGGAAACAAGGTTGAGAAAATTAATTTGCTCAAATGCATACTTAATAAAAGACCTGATGCCTCTGGTGAAGTTTTCCCAGTTGATTCTTCAGAGAATAACAGAATGACCTAACTTACATTTTCCCTCAGTGAAGAGAATCATTCAGACAATGAGCATGAAGTTAAAATTAAGCCAAAATAAGTAAGATAATAGTACAGATTTTAAACAGCTTGTGAATGACTGGTTTAGATTAGATAATAAGAAAAAATTCTTTACCGTGAGGGTGGTGAGACACTGGCACAGGTTGTCTAGAGACACTGTGGATGCCCCATCCCTGGAAATTTAAATTCAGGTTGGATGGGGCTTGGAGCAACCTGGTCTAGTAAAAGGTGTCCCTACTCATGGCAGGACGGTTGGAACAAGATGATCTGTGGTCCCTTCCAACCTAGACTATTCTATGAACATTAAAAATAGAGTGTTTAACTATTAATTATGCCATCTCTACCATCCTCCAGCAGTTAAGCTCTGAGGTTTCATCAGCTTGCACCAGCACAGGCAGCTGTGTGCAACTGAGGGTACCCATGTGATGCTGCACGAGGAGCTGTTTGGCTCAAATTATGTTTAATTTTAGAAAATTAGATTCCAATTATAAATTTTCATCTGGCTGATGCTTGACTTGTAAAGCCTTGAAACGTAAGTGCAACCTTTAAATAATTCTAACTAATACCTTCTGTGAAAGCACTGGATTTTAACACAATGTAGGGAGAATACTGGACTCCAATGCCTTCCCAAACTCTTCACTTCAGATATTTTAAAATACAGTTTAAGTAACTACATTTACTTTTCAAGTGAAATCCACTAAACTAAACATATTAAAACTTAGCTAAAGGTTGTGATAAACTTTAGGAAAACACCATCGGTGTTCATGGTGGGGGACATACTGTCCAAGTATATTGATGAATAAGAATGTATCTCACCCTCTTTTCAGACCTGAAAGGAGTCATTGCAATATTTTTTTCTTCTTGCAAGTCTATGGAGAGAACTAAAAAGCTCAAAATTAATTATTTCTTTCCTACTGTGTAAGTGGTAAGTTAGGAAGTGCATATCATCCTGAGAAGCAGAAAAACATAATTTAATAATGGTTCTTAGAAGGGAAATTTCTTAATGAGGAAGTGAACACAGAAACTGAGCTGCTGCTCGAAGGGTGAATGAAATGCGAGATTTCATTTTTATTGTAGATCATCTGTATTCATGACTGTCCCCAACTTGGTGCTGACTTCAACTTTTTCTAATCTCATCGTGGCAGGAGAAAATAATCGTAACCCAGCTATAACTTCTTTTCTAAGTCAGCAGTCAGTTGTGGAAAAAGCCCCTGTCACTCAATTTCTTCAGTGCAGCTAATAAAAATATAGATTTTTCCTTTCTCAGGCAGTAGAGATGGTCAGAAAGAGACTGAAAAAAGAGAAAATGCCCTCAGCAAAATGAGGCTGGAGAAATTCTGTTCCCAGTTGCTGACAAACTACACATTAAATCTGTCATTTCATTCCAAAACCCTCCAGTCAAAGTGTTTTTCAGTACTTTACTTGAAAGCTGTTAATTTAATAAAATAAAGCCTAAATGGACAAGACATATGGAATGATATAAAATTCATGCTGATTTTTAAGTGAGGTTCCATTAATTTTATAGTTTTGTGTGAATTACTGGATTTTATCCTGTTTTGGGTTTTGTGGTTTTTTTTTTTTCTCTCCAAGATGATCTTTCCTTTTGCAAACAACCAAACCTAAGATGCTCTGCATGGCCCTTGGCTGCTGTGCCAGCTTTCAGCATTGTACTAACTTAGTGCAGAACCTGCCTTCCCCAGTGCTGGAGCTCCTAACAATTCTCCTTTTGCACACCTCACCCTGCAGGCTCTGGGGGCAATCCAGGCTGAACTGCCCAACACGGGCACCCCACAGCAGCTGGCTCAACCCAGGAAACTCCATGGAATCTCAGTATTAGATGATGCCTGTGGGGAAAAGGAGGAGAAGCTAGCTGGCAAAGCAGGTAGCCACACTTACATGCCGTTTTTCTGGTTCTGCAGCCACTAAGCACCTATTGGGACCAAGTCCTTCACAAGTGACTTTAACATTTATTACAGTGGACATTAGCAAGCACTCAGTACAGGTAATTATTTCTGCTCCTCTTTCAGCATGTAACTATAGATTCTGAGGCAGTGCATTCCCACAGCATCAGCATGAGCAGATAAAGATGATTACACGCATCTCTCCCTTCATGCTGAACTCCCTGTTTCATCTCTGTTTTGTTAAATACAGCCTTTGATTACTGAAAAAAGTAATTATCAAACATGTCACAGGCATGCTAAAAATAATTTTTCCAGCACACAGTAGCTGGGTAGGTAGGTTAGTTTGCTTAGGCAAGATCTCTCCTGCTTTTTATCTTGAGCTCTCATTTGAAATGCATGTTTTCATCACTTCCATTGTAGGTTTCACCTGAAGAATTGTGTCACTGTTGCAATTCTAATAAAGTTAGAAATAAAGCTTTGTACATTTTTAATTAGCTCTCCTTCCAAATTCAGGTGTTGAAAAGCACGAGGAATGTCTGAATGGGCTCTGGTCTGACTTTGGCTGAACAGTGTCAGTGCTTTGGGAGCAACAGAAGTTTCATACCTCTCAGAGCAGCAGCTCACCTGAGCTCACACATCCCTAATGATTCCCACACTCTGCAAGAGCCAAATCAAACACAGCATTTGCTTCCCTCTTTTCCAGTACAAACCCTGTCAGCTTGGCAGGGCAGCCCAGAAACACCAAGAAGGGAAATGTCATGAGCCCATTAAGTTCCTACATTAACTTGATGCCTGCTGGCTTTGCTTGAACTCTCAAGCAGACAAAGCAACTTAAAGCATATCCCACTACAATTCTTGTCAAAAATATCTGTGATGCAAGGATATAATGCTGCTAACTCAGTCGAGAGACCAGGACAAAATATGATTGGGCTGGGCTGGAAAAGTGGAATCACAAAGATTATTTTTTAGTGGTTTTGTTTCAGAAAGAGGTCAAAAAGATATAGTTGCTCTACTGGATTGCCTACATAGTTGTCCAATCTCATGTTAAAAGTTTATGCAGAAATATAAGAGTTGTAATTATAAACTCCTCAATAGTTAAAATCAAGAAAATGAGATGACTGATGCTTAAGTAGGTTGAGCAGGTAGAATAGTCGTTCTGAGTCATTCAGCTGATTAAGAAAGCATCCAAGGAAGAATAAACCTCAGTTCAAAATATTCAAACATTCTCATACAGTTGCCTGGCAAGGACCCAGCAACACTGTGCCCTGGATGGTTAACCAGTACATTTTTATTCATGTGTGAATGAACAGCATCTAATTCTCTTGTTGGTGAAATATTTATTCTTCCTTTAAATCCAGACAGAGCAGTGGCAGTCATGAGGCAGACACTGTCAAATTCAGAGCTGTTCAAATAGCAATTGCCATAGATGCGACGTGAGAAATAACTGACAAACTTTCATATCAGCCAAAAGAAATCAGCACCAATACCCACTTCCTCAGTTCCAGCAGTGGAAGCGTGTGGGAACAAACCAATGAGCTCTTGGAGGAAAGTGAGGGTGAGGATTCTCATTCTCAGAGCCTGAGAGTGAGTTTGAAAAACAACATACACAAAGCTGCTAGCTGATGCAAAAGCCCAAAGAGATGGCAGAGAGAGTATTTGTCTTGTTACTGGGAGGATTCACCTGGGGGACTGGGGCTCCGACTAAAATTTGGGTGCTTCCCACCACCTGTTAGGAAAGCTCAACCAGAACAGGGAATGCTACACAGTCACAGCTGTTCCTTTTGGGGGCAAAGCATCATTTGTTTCACCTGCAGAAACAAAGGGCAGGGCTCTGCCTGAGCCTACAAGTTTTCATCTCTGCTCAAGGCTCAAATTCCCATTGCTGCAGTACAACTCCTGAGGTGCTCCAGGGTGGATTTGCTCTCAGATCACAGCACTGCACTGCACTTTGCAAAAGTGTTGATAACTCCTTGTCTGAAGTTACACATGGTATAAATAGGTCCTTTCTTAGGCTGAGTATTTTTGTGGGAGGAAATTAAACTGATATTCCTTTGCCTATGCCAGCTGTCTACTAAAAATGGAAAAAAAGTTAAGGTGTTAATTTATACCTAAAACCACTAGAAGTTACCTACTCCTACTGCTGTAACTGAACATGTTGGCATTTGAGTCTACACACAAAATGGGGATGAAAACAGATTTTTCTTAACCAATCATTGGCTTTGTCACTTCCCCTTTCATTGATCTAAAATGGTGCTCATTTATAAACATCCATGTTGCTGAAACTATGTCCTTACTCTAGTGAGAGAGCAGAATGATACAGCATATTTTCTTCAGCTGCATTACTCATTTATACCTACACTGGGAAAAGGTGGCTACAGGAATAGCATCCTTCTAGCACCAATTTTTAAAGATGCAAAAGAGGAGCTTGAACTTATCCTTAAAAAAAGGCTTCTGTTACAGGTGTGCAAACCATCTCAAAAAAAATATGCATAAAAGAAAATGGCTACTCCTTTACATGAGTACATTTAAGAAGGAAAGATTTTTGATACCTACACAAGGATCCAAAATTTTTTCCACAGAAATTAAGTTGGAGAAGACAAACATTTCTCATTGTTCCATAACCCTATTCAGCCTAATTTGTGTTCACTGCTGTGTGTTATCCAAGATTTTGCCTTACCCAGCTATTTATAATCATTACAAATATTCCACAATAAGGCTTTTTCCATGTAAGAGATTTATAGTATTTATATGCTAATGGAGAAAACTGAACATAAATTTGAATAATAATGAAATTAAATAGCATTTCCACTATTAAACTATCAACTGTGGGCAGGAATTCACTTTTTACTTAGGACTCACCAGATTTTCCTTGGAAAATATTAACTTGGTAATTGAAGGACTTTATTACTACAATGAGATATCTTTAGTAATATCTATTAAATCAATAACATAAAAGATAATTTAAACTCTGATTCTAGATATGGGAAAATTATTCCAAGAAACAGATGCAGGGTTTTGCTTTACACTGAATTTGCTTAAGTTATGTAACCAAATACTTTTAAAGAGCCCAGTAAAGTCAGGTTTCCAGGCCTCTGTGGAGATTAGTTGATTTCAGCCCTGGTGAACACTTCAGGAATCTCAGAGCCTCACAGGGAAATTGACTGGATAAGGAGATATTTGTGCAACACTGATACAAAGCAGTTCAAGCTCCAGCACCTTGGCTGAGCTGCATCCACTTGAGGAATTCACACCCTTCTGAGTTCACCATTTTTCCTGCCTTGGTTCTTCTGGGCCACAGAGCAACCTGAGAAGCAAAGGCAGGATCAGTTGAATGCAACCCACTCCCCTGCACTCATCCTTATTTTGTCAGGCAAAACTGTGCTAATGCCATTGGAAACGCTCCTGATAATGTTAATGAGGTCAGCACCTCAACCCAATAGATATTAGCTTTAAGAGCTTATTGTGGCAATTTGATTTTTGATATTTCTGGCATTTTCCCTGCTGTTTACCTTCCAGAACTATTATTCACTGTTCTGTATTATTCACTTGGCCTGTCTTTTGCTCATGCCTTTTGTCAGGAAGTGCTTTGGTTTTGTGCTACAGGTGAAGACTGGAGCTTCCAAGTCTCCAAATCTGTAATGAGCAATTAATTCTGGACACCTTCCTCCTATAAATGATTTTAGGATTTGAACATATACACTAAGATGTCATTTTATCAGAGTATTCCCTAATATTTACTATTTTTCAAATATTTCTGTCAGTAACATCACTCTTGTCCAGTGAAGTAGACACCTTTACCTTAAATGCAGCATACCCAGGTGGAGTTGAATCTTTCTCTCAAACCTTTCTCCTATAAGAAGAAAATAAAGAGCAGCAGAAAAACCATGGAGCTGCCAGCTGAGGCGTTTGTCCAGCTGAGCCAGAGGTCCAGCTGAGCCCAGCTCACAGCATTCTCCAAGAGGCAGCTCATTTCCTGCCCCACTGGCACCTTGCTGCAGTGCCTGCTCGGAGACAGAAGCAGAACATAAAAAGAGAAAATATGTTTGCACATGACTTGGACAAGAAATCATAATGCAAATTCCCAGAGGTCAGGAAGCGTGGCCGACCTACAGCAGGGCACAACCTCAGTTATAGTCATAACACAGGTAACAGTGCACCACAGAACAATGTGAGATAGCTTTAAACACGCCATAAAAAGAGCTCTAGGTCCCTTTAAACATATTAAGAAAGTAAGGTGCCTTGAATTAAGGCTCTAGGCATCCACTGCAAATTCTCCAAACTGCTCTTTCCAGTTTGATCAGGTACAAAACACTAATAGCTTCCAGAAGAAAAAATACTACTGAGATTGATCAAAAGGCCTGAAGCAGACAAATGCATGGTGCCTATTCTGAACTTTCAACAGAGATGGCCTATATCGTCTAGGTCTCCAAAAAGCCTCATTTTCTCTTTCCCCAAAATATCAGGGATTGTGGTGAGTCAAAAGGATGCCACAGATGAACCAGAACTCTCATTATAATTTCCTCCTTAGCTTTGTCACTCTTCTGTTTTGGCATTACCAGTTCGAGTGCTTCAGCTACAAGCTCATTGCTCAGTTTCTGCTGAAAAAGCCAGGCTAAACAGATTGCCTAGATTTTTTTCTTTCCTCAGTACAGTTTCCTTACTCTGGTGTGAGCCATCTGAAATTTTGTAAAACTTTAACCAAAACCCCACAACATTGAGGTATGTGTAGCGATGACATGAAAGCATCATGCAGAGGGGAAAAGTACATAGCCCAAAGACAGCAAAAGCTACAAAGACATGGTATCAGTGTAAGCAAACAGAAAACCCTTTAGTGAGGTTTCCCGTACATATCTCACAGAATAACTATTGCTTCAGACCAACTCCAAATTTACTATCATATTCACAAATAACACAAATCCCAAAGTGTCCTTGTTTAGGGCAAATTTGTGAGAAAACCTCCAAAGGGGTTTCCTCCAGAAAGCAAATTCAAGTGAGCCCTCCCCTAGCTGGTTCAGGAAAATATTTGCTTGGAGAAAAAAGTGGAAAAAACTGTTTATTTAACAGGCAAAGCATTCAGCAGCACAAAAAAAAAATAAAAATTAAACAATAAAACCTCTGGCCACTCCGAAGAGATGACAAACTCAGGAAGTCCCCTTGGTGGGCTGTAGCTCAGCTCACCCAGTCTCTCTCAGTCCCTCCAGTGCTGGAAACGCCGCAGCCCAGGCCCGGCCTGGCACAGGTGTGAGCTGCCACTGCTCTGCTGGGTGTTCAGTCCAGAGCAGGTTCAAACAGTCCTAAGGAAATAGAAAACCACAGTCCAGGGAACTTCTCTGCCTCAGCTAACTAAAAACTAACTCAAAGCAAAGGAGAGCTCTATCCCGCCATCTGTCTGTCTGTGCTGCAGACAGCACAGTCCAGGAGCAGGAATGTGGAGGAGCGAGTGCACTTTCTGAAAACAAACTGCATGCTTCTTCTTCCCCCCGTTTGCTCTCAGAACCAATCTTCAAGGTGCAAAACTTATTTCTGGGCTTAAGAGACGAATGGGGATGCAATCATCATAAAGTCACCCCAGGACACAAATTTAATGGCTGATCAGACATTAACATTTTAATAAGTCTGTGGCACAAGGCCATATTAAAATCTGTGTCTCTAACCACAGTTTCTATGCATAAAGAGCACAAAAGTGTATGAGATTGCTGAGCTAAGAATGTTGCAAATGTCATCCTGGGTGAATCCCTTTGTGCACATTAACAGTGAAAAGTGTTTATTGATGTTCTATTAGATACAAATTTTCTATGCATCGTTAAACAAAATTCTTCACAGAAGACAAAGGTACCTATTTTCCTAAAGATTTCAGTGAAAGAGAAACAAAGGCTTTACTCCATGGCATCCAGCTGGCACCCAGACCAGAGATGAAGCAATTGTCTGAAGTATTTTGCTTGTTTTTTGGATTCTTTGCTGTAGTTCATGAATGTCAACAAGAAGAAAACCAAAATTATTATATAAAAGCCTGCAGAGCGTATTCACATAATCATTAAAATGTTTGGATTTTCAGAGCAGAGCTTTTTAAGGATGCCAATTTAAGAAACTGAATTCTGCAACCTGTTATTGCACAGAGCACTGAAACGGAACTAGGAGACACTGAAGCGTGAGCAGGCAGGCAGCTGGAGGTGACCTTCAGGAAACTGGAAGGGACTGAATCACCAGGCAGGGATCCTTGTTCAGTGCATTTCTTCAGGCTGTCTCAGGCACATTTTCAACAGACTACTGAACAGCACCACCCCAGGAAAAGTATAGTAGAGAAACACATGATTACATGGTTAATAATCATATTTTGTAAGCAATCACATGCCTGTGGCAGCACCATGGACATGGCTGGCTCTTTCCACCCTGTTGCAGAAAACTGACCTATTTTTTTCTTAAAGGGAAATAGGAGATGCAAACACTCCAGTTTGATGCAGAGGCAAAGTCACTTTCTAAGACAAGGGAAAGAGCAGAGATAGTATGTAATGACATTATTTTCTGTTTGTTCTACTTTTCTGTGGTGCCATGTGACAGTAGGAGTTGTCTGACAGCATTTGAGCAAAGCAGAACTCCAGAAAATGAAATGCAGAAATTCTGAGGTGCAGACTAATTTGTCTATGGATGTTACACTGGGTAACAAAGCATATCCCCTCAGATATCTACAATAGCACCCAGATTTCATCACTTCAGTAAGACCTGACACTCGAATTCTCAAAGGAACAATTGCTTCTCTTATTGTACACTCAATTTTTCTTTACTTAGGATTCTCACATGCAAGTGGGATACTTCACAGGGCCATAAAAGTATGAAGATGTATTTGAGCTGAAAAATATCGTTACACTATTTTAAATATTCCTTTATATCATAAACCAGGAATAGTGTTAGCATTAATATTTCTCCCATTTGAAACTTGTTTGACCTATGAGAAACTTTCTCATCATTTGGCAGATTTTACAATCCATTTAAGGAGAAAGTGGGCAGACAGTTATAAAAGTTGCAGGACTGAGATCTTCAGGAGGTTATTATTTCAGTGACCAACCAAATGGGACCTCAGCCACTTCCATGGCACAAATTATACCAATTACAGAAAGAGAAAATAGTATTTATTCCCTGGTTTGAGTCCATTTTACTATATATTGCTAGAAAGTACTCTTTCACCAATGAAGTTTTGACATTTATTTTCCCCCATTATCTCTATATAAAAGTAGAGCACTGAGCCCACATCTAGTGTGACTGGTGCATATAAACTTACTGGCCATGATTTGTAGGTGGAAGGGATACATTCTCACCTTCGTTTTAGCACAAATCCAGTGAGAAAATGAGAATTTACACATAAATTGCAAGTGAATCAGGAAAGAGAAATCAGGATCCCTCTTAGTACAAATACAGCCATGATGAACTAGTTCTTACAACACTGTTCACATGTTCATTATGTGCTACTGACCTCTATTCACATTCACATTCACCTTCCTGGGGTGTGACACACAAACAGGAAATATGTATGAAAAGGTTCTCTGATGCTTTAATGATTCCAGCTTGAAACCCTGATAGCTACTGAGCCATCCATAATGTGCTATCATTGAGGAAATCAGAGAACAAATTTGTCTCTCCCTCATGCAGTGAAGATAAACTTGTTCAACTAGGAAACTAGACCCCAAAGAACTGCCAGTATGCACTTCTGGAAGAAGGATTGCTGTGGTACTGTATTGCTACACAGTGTGATTTTCTTAATAGCAAGTCTAATTCTAGAGTATTTTTCAAATGCATGAAAACATGCAAACAAATGTTTGAATTTCTCCTCTGAAAGGATAGCAGTGCAGCAGGCTGTTTTCGATGGAACATTGGCTTGTGTGTGAGTAGGAGGGAGAGAGATGCAAAAGCACTAAATTGCCAATCCAAGACTGGTACATGAGAGACTCAGCCATTCATAAGCATCAGGTTTCTTCTTTTCTCCTTGAAAAGCTATGCAGGGCTGCTCTTTCCAGATTAGCACAGCTATTTTGTTTCCATGACATTGCAAAATCTTTCTAATTTTCAACTGTAGAAACAGAAGCAAGGAACTGTACTTGCCCTATATTTGCAGATTTTTGCGTAACAAGTGCTTTCTGCATTATTCCAGCTGTTACTGAAGATTAGTCATTGTTAAACCTGATGGACATTTAGGGAAATTTCCCCTCATCTAATGCAATGAAGATGGGCAGAAATTCAGAATTTCAGCTGCTTTTCTGATTGAGGGCTCACAAAGCAGTTAAGGAATCAAGTTGCCATTAAATCAAATAGACTATAAGCTTGGAAAACAAATTTTCTTCTTGTGAAAGACATTTGTTGTCATGGTGCCAACAGCACCATCTTAATCAGTCATTTAGTTACTGGGGCTTTCACCTCCATGGGATGGCTACTGCAGTAGGAAGTCTCAAGAACCTAAGCAACCTACAGACACAACAACATCCAGTGTGACCAGTTACAACTCTGTGATGCCAGTTTGCTCTGTGAGCAGCAGGACTACTGAAGTTTGCTTCATCTCCACAGCTGTGTTATCTGTCAGGTGACCATGCTTCAGTGCATCCAGATGTACCACATCTTCCACCTCTGCTTGCCACAAGGGAACAGCTCCCAGACAGCAAGGCTGCCCAAAGGGAGGGCACATTAGGAGACCAGAGAACAAAATGCCCTTGGAAGGAACATGGTTTCCTAACAGATCTTTGTGTCCATGACACTGTCTCTGTGTAGGATCTACCTGTTAGTACACATCAAAGCACAGCTGGAAGTCATATGAAACATTCCTGGATGTACACAACTGCAGAGGGCAGATTCACTGGGAGGCCCCAGCAGGACAACTTCCTCCAATGCAAGCTGTACAATCAAACAGCTGGAAGCTGCCTGCAGTGGCACAGCTCAGCCCTCCCCTGCTCACTGATGCCCAGACAGAGGATACATTTACCTTTAAGTACAGCACAGGCTTTTATGTGACCTGCAGGCAGGCTCATCTCTGTCAAATACTACAGCACGAATTTGAAAAAAAAGGTGTCTTTTTTTTAAAGGCACAAAGGGATTTGGTACAAACCCTACAGCTACTTCTGCCTTTCATTCTCTTCCAAGGCTGCACTAGGGAGATGTGGCAAACCAGAAAGCCAAGAGAACAGAAGAGATGAGTTTAATGTATTGCTTATAGGGCATTTGGTGAACTAATAGGAAAATGCCCTCTCTCAAAACATTAGTTGTTATTTTTAACTGATAATGTGTCTATTAATATCCTGTCCCTGACTTAGGTTCTGTGTCCTTTGGGGTTTTTTTTAAGACCATAATCAATACTTGGCAGCATTTTAAAATAAAGCATACAGTTTACAAAATAAAATCTTCAGTCATCTCTGCAATGATTTCTGAACTTCTTTTTAAAGCATGTCTTACTTAATGCATTTTAAAACTAGCACCTTCTATAGAGTGCCCTTGTAAATGAAAAGTAAGACCAGCAACAAACTCCACAAATCTGTTTCTGAGCTACTGCAAACAAATGCAAGAATTGAATGAAGAGTAACTCAGTATTTTCACCCCCTTCCTTGATTCTCATCTGGGAGGAAACAAAAGATTTCCAAGTCCCACAAGTGCAGTTGGGAGGCAGGCATAAGGGACACAGCTATGTAGTAAAATGGATGGAAGATAAAAATTCTTCATTACAGATTTAGATGCTTCTGTCAATTTAAGTCCCAGCTCACAGTGCATGTTCACAGCAGCTCATCAGGGGCACAGTTGGGTGAATCCCACTCACCCTGATGGCTACATTTGTTACACTCAGAGCTACCTGTGAGCAGTTACTGACCCCGGAGATGCTTCTCAGCACCCCTGAGCCATAGGGTGGCACTGCTCAGGATATCATTCCATTAGCCACCACTCACCAAGGAGCACCAGCTCAGGGAAACAGATTCTGCAAGCTGGAATAACACAATAAGAGCAAGAGCAGCATCTCAGCATCTCAGCTGCAGCAGGAGGACCTCAGGACAGCAAGTGAGATGGCTCTGAATGATTTTACTGCAGCTCTGCTAAAAATACTCTTTAGACTTCCTTCAGCCTTCTGAAGAATGGTTAAATAGGCACTCACTGCCTGGGGCATAAACTGTTTAATATCCACTGTAGAGAGACCACTTTACTCAGATTGTTAGGTATGGACACAACCACTGCAATGGAAAGGTTTTCATGAAGTTGAGGAGGAAGTTGGCAGTCAAACCCTGGCAAGTGACCTGGAAGCATCCAAAGGCAATTTGTCCTTTCCTTTGCATATAACTGGATTGCTGTACTCTCTTCTCACTTTCAGTGTTTTTCCTGAAGATCTTGCACATCCATGCTGACACAAGTGAGTGTGAATGCAGTTTTACTGCATCATTTATCCCAGTTCTCAGTCCTGCAAGTCACCTTTACTCCCATGAGCTTCACCAAAATCAGAACTTGCACTGCATCTCTTGATGCCAGGACCCTAGGTGGAAGGAAGTCTGCATGTCTGGATGCAGGCACTGCTCAATCCCTCCCAGCTACACAGTCACCCTTACCTGCCTGCAGGGCTATGGTTAAAGATGGCAAATAAGCACAAAGAAGCTCAGCAATCCCTGAAAGCAGAGTAACCTTTGTACCAGTACCACTTTGAATCTTTTCTGTGGTTTTCCTCTGTTAAAAAGCCTGTGTAGTCCCAGCTGAGAAGATCAACTGATATGGAGACTTGGAGAACAAGAGATCAAGACTCCAGCTCTGTGCCATGCTGCCAGGAGGCTTTTATGATTTAGGGTTGTACTCAGGCTACTCAACACAAGGCATAAGAGAAGTGCTGTGATTTCATTTGTGATGCCCCTAAAGAGCCAGAACTCAACAGGTTCAGGCACTGACCATCTCAATCACCTGCCCAATTCCTGCAGTCTCTCTGCCCCCTCGGAGAGAAACTCCCAGATAAGAGAAGTGCAACCAGATGCCTTCCTCCCCTGAGCTTGATCACTTTTTTAGTTTTCTTAAGTACCTAATTGATAGTGTTTCCCAGCAACCTATGGTAAAATATTCTGTAAGTAAAAAGGAATAAAAGAAACTTAACCCCCAGCAAGTTTAGATAACCTGACATTCCCTGCCATGCTTTTGACTGCCACTGGATCACTACCATGTATGAAGTCAGCTGAGATCCAGAGATGCCTTCCCATCTATTGAAATTCAGCATTACTTGTCTCTTTTCTCCCCTAATGAAATTCAAGCATTTAGACTAATGTCCCACACATTCATTTGCTGAAACAGATCTGATAAATCCAAGCTTGTAATACAACTTTGCCAGGTTCTGCTTCAGATTGTTCAACCACTGCCACCAAGACCTCAACCCACCTTTTCTTAGTTCCATTTCCTCCAGTGGCATTAAAGACATTTACTTCTATAGAGTGCTCTATGCTGAATTCAGCTAAAAGGAATCCAGCTAGGACAGATTTGTGATATCTGCAGCTACAATAGTTTAATTCCCCAATTACTTCTTTGACTGACCAGTTCCATGCACTAAAACTGTCAGGTTCACTATGGAGATATAAGCAAAAGTTCTGCCAAAAATCTGACAGACTGATTATTTACACATTTTTAGAAATGCCTTGTCATGAGACCTCAGTTTGAAGATCTCAGACTTTGACTCTTAGCCCAGAGGAATCGCCTGCTGGCTTTACTTCTCAAAACAAATACAAATGCTTCCTATTCATAGGAACAGCTCTATTTCAATAAATTCAGGTTTGCTTTAGCTAAAGTACAGTATTACTTCCAGTTCATCACAGCAAGCTGTCTCTGCGCCAAGGATATGTAAGGGATCACTACATGTTTGGATGAAAATGCTCCTGTTTTTCCCAGTGTTTTGCCCTTGTTCCAACTATTGCTCTGCTGTGCCCTGGTGCACAGGAAGCCTGAACCACGTCACCTTACAGGTGTGTTCTCATCTCCAGGAATCTGACCAGCTTAACACAGGGCTGGTCAGAACCTGGAGCAAGACTGAGAGGACAGATTCTGTTTGCAGTGATAGTTAAAGCTGGGAATCTGGTCTGCAAGGGGCTCTGGAATTCTCGCCCAGAGCAGCTGGCTAGTGCCTGATGGGATACCTGTAAGTCACAGATTCCACAGAGTAACACTAGCACAAGTACCTGGGTGGGAGTGAGGGCTGGCAGGAACCCAGCTCTCTATGGAATGTAATCCAACCAATTCTCTGCCCCTTTTGAGGGAAGCACAGCATGGCACTGAAACAGAAGGACAGCACTATTTACTAAACCACAGCAGTAACATCCTGGGTTTTTTTTCTCTCCCAGTCTCAAACCAGACTGAAATATGCTGTTTGCAAGAGCTCATGAAATCCTAGCTCCAGATGGGACAGCTACAAGCTGTCCAAAAAATAAACTTGTACTAGAAAATACTTATCTTTGGATATTGCAACAAGGGGACACAGACACGGTGTGAACTGACATTAGGATCAGATCCAGGGCATCCTACCAGCACTCACATCAACAGCCCCTGACTGACACAGACACAGTGCCAGTGTTTGTTTAGTCCTGGTGTGCAGCAAAGCCCCCAGCTGCAGGTGGTACTGAGGGGCATCTGTGTTCAGGTGTTAAACTCCCTGCTCTACCCTGAGCACCTCTGAACTGCACCTCAGTTCCAGGGTTTGTTCTCGTGTGTGTACTAAGAAAAGCCTTTTTAAAGCTACTTGTCAGCAATCCTACAGCACCTCTAATGGTTTACAACACCAGCAAATTGAAGGCAAAGCTCTCCAGCCTTTGACAAGCAAACAACTACCACCTTATTTTGTACCATAATATTCAAAGCCTTGTAGAAACAAGTAGTCACACATGCATTTTGGTCTCTGGATTCTCACATAAAGATTTTTAATATATTTTGTATGAAAAGTGTGATAAAACCCAATTAAATGTATTTTCTTTTACTTCAGCAACAAAGAGATGATGTGCCATTTTTTTCCAAGTCTGCTGGTGAGCAGAGGGAGCAGGCTTGTAGTTTCACAAAAGAAAATTTAGTCCAAATCAAACAACTCAAGCAGAAAAATAAATTATAAGCTTATCCTCCTTTAATGAGAAAAGAAAAAGACGGAAACACATTTTTGGCAGCATAACAACATTAGCTGGAGAACATTAAATAATTAGTTGGCAGTGGTGAGCCTTTGATTCAACTTCTTTGCTGTGAATGAGTTTTGCATTGCAAAGCAAGTTTGTAAAATCTAACAGCATTTTCACATTATAATTTTTTTCTTATGTTGAGAAAATTAGCTGGGCCCACTGGAATGCTGCTGCATACTGGCAAAATAAAAAAGTGGAGGCTTTCAAAAGACACAAACGGGAATTAAACATCAAAGTCCTGACCTTCAGAATGACTTTCAATGGGAAGCAAGTACTTAACTAATATTTATGTATGAAAAAGAAAATTTACCCTTTAAAGCACAGCTTTAAGAGATACCCACTTGCAAGTGTGTCCAGGTGCCTGGACCATGGACATACAGTCACTCCAGTCCCCTCCCCAGCTGCCTGTCCCATCTCTGGCTTTTACTGCAGCAAGATACTACATATTCTAATGCTTTCCTGACAAAATGATCAGTTGAAAAAACACAGTTGTGATTATTCCAATGGATTTGTGTTAGAAAGCAGCATCATTGATGTGTGCATGGCACCACATCCAAGAGGAAACTCCCTCCAAAAGGGAATGGTGACAGCAGATGGACCATGCTGGAAAAGAAACTCTCCAACCTGGCCCAGGAAGGGGCACACACAAATACAGCTTTCTTTCTGCACTGCTGCTTCCAGACCAGGGAGTGGGGGCAGCTCCGGGAACATTCCTTGCAAGGCAGTCAGAACTGGGTGCAGAATGGTCAAACACAACCTCCCAGTCTGAGAAGTGGAGAGCTGGAGAGCTTCAGATACTTGTGCAAGGAAAATAAGGCCCTGTTCCCTTTGAGCTACAGCTCCTTCCCCTTCACTGCTGTGAAGGTCACAGCAACCCCTATGACAAGAAAATATTCACAGCTCCCCTTCAGCACAGCGTGCTTGATGCAACAAAATTTATATTTTTTTATACTTGTTCTCTGGGTCTACTTATATTTTCCTTTCAGGACCATTGAGGTTTTGTGTGGTGATTTTAAAAAGCCTGCTTTTCATTCTACATTGTGGTGATAGTTCTTTACATTTTGCATCAAGAAACCAAAAATCTCTCCAGCAGTTCTATTAATAAAAATCCTTACAAGTAATACAGCTGATCTGATAGCTTCACTAAGATTAAGGAAGCAAGCCAGCCTTGCAAATAAGATTTGGAAGGAAGCCTATAAATAGTCTGAATATTCATCCATTCAGCTGTTCCCCTTCTCCCTCCCTGCAAGCCCATCCCATGGTCTTGTCTTGTGTCCATACCAGGCATGATGCCTTTCAAAAATTTTGGTTATTTCTCACTCTCAGACTCCTCAGCCACATGCCAGCTAATCTTCCTGCACAGGAGTTGTCCTTAAAGGTGTCTGACCTAGAGGGGCACAGCAGGGAAATGTGCAGAGAGCTGATGACTATGCATTGCCTCAGACAAAAGCCAGTCCTGTTCTGGAATGTTCTGTGTTGAGAAAACAAAGATTATTTCCAATGAACTCACTTATCACAGACCTTGAAGTAGTTCCTGGTTATATCAAAATATCCTTCTGTCTTCATCTCAGAATAGGGGCAAAAATGCAAAAAGTTTTCATTTGCAAAATCTCAACTGAATAATGACAAAGAAAAATCCTTACTGAAAGCAGTCCAGCACTACAGTCACAGAACTGCTACTTATTTGAGTTTTGTATGATTTCAATGATAAACTAACTTCACTTCATGAAGAAAATAATCTCAAAGCATGAGTATAGCTATCAGATGTCATGATGAAAATATTAATAAACTGTTAAACATGAAAGGATTTACCTCAGCTTCACAGGATTCCCCAATCAAAACAAAATTCTAATAATAAAAACAAAAATTAACTATGATTTGGCTCATTTGAGTTTATAATTTGACTGCTATGCACCTATAATATTTTTCTCCATTTGGTCTTGTCAATTTAATGGCTTCACTTATGCAAGACTTATGTTAGGACTTGCAGTTGGTTGGGTGAAAGTACCTTACATGAGGGCACAAGAGAACAGCCTGAGGACAGAAAATGTTGGCATTAATTAAGTTACACTTAGGCAGGTCTAATCCAAAGGCTCTCTGAGCCCAAGATGTATAAACCCTTTTGAATGAAACAAAGTCTCATCTAGAGGAATCCAGGAAACAACTCTAAGTACAGTGTCCAGAGAAGGCCTTTCTGAAATTAGCAGGAAGCTATTTCTGTCAAAGGGAAAAGTAAGAGGCAGCTTTTTGTAAAATACCTGTAAATCTATTTCTCTTTGGCATCTGGAGTAGTGCAAATGAAGACAGATTTTTTTTTAAACAAGAATCAGTGATTTAACTCTTTACAGGAAAAGATTTCTCCCTCACAGGAAAAACCTTCTGCCTCTCTCCCCACCCCCCTCAAGACTCCTTCTGTTGGCATTAGCCTCAATCAGTACAGTGCAGTCACCTGTTTTATAAATTATATAGTTCTCAGCAGGAAATAACGGGAAATGGAAAACTTTCTCCAAAAAAAAAAAAAAAAAGGGAGGATAACAACTCAGCTTTTTCAGTAACAGCAATGAAATTTGTAATGAAGACCAGCTGCCAGTGAATTATTTCATTATCAGACAGATCAATTGAATGCACCTTAAGTTCCACACACATTGTTATTTATATCCACAGCCTGTCAGTGCGTGGCTAATTCCCACTGAGAGGGGAACATGATTTACTGGTGGCTGTGCACAGCTGCAGAGCCAGGAATGGAAGTGTTGGCTCTCCCATGACTTTAAACAACCCCTGCACTGAAGGACTCTGTAGGCTTGAAGGTCAGACACACACAACGCAGTGACAACAGTTCCCCAAAGTTACAGGGGCAGCTGTAGGTGTGCAGCAATGAAGGACAGCTAAAAACCACTGGAATGTTTTTCAAGATAGCCTTACACTGTGCTGCTGGAAGAGCAGTAGCAGGCTGGCACAATGGCATCAAATGAGGATTGATTTAGGCAGGCTAGGAGGGCAGAATCAGGCCCACAGAAGCATGCAAGCAAAAATATTACCAGCAAAAATATTTCAATGGTGTCATAGTCTTATGTATAACCAAAAGGAAATTTAGCATCTATAGAGCCACAGAAAAGCTTTGTACAGTGTGTGAGTCAGTGCTTGCAAAGCAGCAATTGAGATCCAAGATACAGCAAAAACAATCCAAGAGAGTCAGTCTGAGCTAATTGTTGGGGTGCACAGGAGCTGGGCCAGCTATGCTGTTTGCTAACTGTAAGACACAATAGCTGGCTGATTATTCAGCTTGTTTATACAAATATGAAGAACTGTTTTAAAATAAAAATAAAAATAAGAGCATTTTTTACTACGCAAATCCAAGAACATGGCAACCCAGGCTACTTTTCCATATGCAAGATGCTACTCAAAAGCAAGCCAGCAGAAAAAGGGAAATCAAGGAAACTCTCTCCAATACAAGAACCTATGACAAGTAACTCTTTAGAGGGCTGTTGGCACTTACTGTCACTGGTGATATCAATTTCCATGGACTCTTGCTAGGACAGTAAATTAGAGCAGTTTCAACATAAGAAAGCCAGGTTTTGAGGCAACCTCCCAGTGGAACAAGTAACCTAATTAGTTTAAAGATGAAGCCTGAAAGAGTTATGAATGGTATAGGCCACAAGCTCCCACAAGGACCTGCATTTAACCACACAAGAATCCCTGTTTGGTCCTGCATTGCTAAAT
Organism: Irena cyanogastra; assembly: GCA_013397155.1. NCBI lineage: Eukaryota > Metazoa > Chordata > Aves > Passeriformes > Irenidae > Irena > Irena cyanogastra. The sequence goes on from VWZV01002528.1 coordinate 199,109, forward strand.
GAGAGGGGACTAATTTCTTATGTGCCTGTAGGTGCTTTGGTTGATACTCTAGCCTTGCCCAAAAGTCACAGAACAGTAACAATACAGGTTTACACCAGGCTGGCTGAGTGGCAAGGATAGTTCTGAACTGGAAAAAATGACTTTTCTTTCCAATGGTCTTTAAGCTCCTACTGTACAGTCCTCTGCATCATTCCCAGGCCACTTTTAAGCCATAATCCACCTGCAAATCACACTGTTTCTCAGTAGTAATACTAAATCTGCACATTAAGGTCCCATTTCTGCAAATTTTATAAATCCTTGGGAGATGCATTATGATCTGTCTAAACAGCAGTGCCACAGACAGCACAACAAGGTATTAGACACTTTCATATCACTTACTTACTAGAATTTACCAGGTTTATCAACCACACAAATTATCTTTAATATCAACCTGTACAGAAAATATCGTCAGTGAAACTTCACTAGAAGTGTGACCTACTGAAGACTCTCTTTTTCAAGTCATATATCTACTTCCAAATATTTATCAATCGTGTGAAAAAAAGCACTAACATCTCTATACACTGATATATTCAAGCTTTTTCCAGGCTATTCAAGACCTGGCTCTTGGCTTTGTTGTTTTTTGTTAGGATTCCCACTCTGAATCATGTTTTTATATTGACTAGCCATATAGAACAACACCTTTCTAATGTCTTACGTCCTCTTCTCTGGAGGGCGGTGTGACATTTCAGACAGCCCTGCAAACTCTGTAGGAAGCACAGTAGATTGTTGACTTGATTTGTTAATTCTACAACTTGCTGTTAGGTGCCAAATACATCTTAAGCAGAGTGGGTCAAGATTTTCTGATTGACAATTAGGTTGACATAATCAGAAACTACAAATACAGAATAAACCTCAATTATAATAAGCTCAACAAAATCTTACAATCCAGCACTAAGAGCTTGTTTTCAGTAATTTATTTGTACATCCCTTTACACTTAGTCACCTTAAATAAGAAGTAATTCTCATAAATGTTTCACATACTGAGGGAAAATATGAGAAAGCTCAAATATACTTCCTTTCCTGTCCTATGGGACTCCAGATGTTATTTATGAACGTGAATTTATGTGGTACTTCTGTTCTGTAAGTGCTATGACCCATTCATGGTTTACTGTCAGTGACCCTACTGTGCTGCACATAATTCTGACTCTAAGATATTAACATTGTCTTTAACCTTCAAAGTGCTTTCTCAAGCAGTATCAAACTTTTCACCATGTTAGAGACTTTCTGTTCATTTTAGGAGATATTTGATTCCCTGTAAACAAGGAAATAATCAGCATAAACTAATCTTTTAGGCATTCATGCAATTTTACCTTCATTAATTTTTACTGACTTCCCACTAACCTGGAAAAGCTGAAGTGGGGGGTCCGCAGAGGGGTGGAAATACAGCTGGGAGAACAATGGCTGGAATTGCTTTAGCTGGCATGCAATTCCCAATACACCACAGCACTGTTTCTACACTGAAATTCTTATGACTAGAAAAACAGAGGGAAAACCATGTTAAACAAAAAAGCTGCTTTTGATTGAAGGGAGTAAAGTTGCATATTGGAAAGACATACTTGGGCCTGGACAAAGTCACCAGAGGGAGAAGTGCAGTCATTTACACCGTGACTAGGAGGGTTGGCTGGCAGAAAAAGACACTGTACACTGGATGAGACTTTCACACACTTGCAAGACTATCAGTTTCCATAAGGGATAATGGGTACTCATCTATAGCTCTGTTTTCAATATTCTTGATCACCCTCAGTCCAGAGACCAGAACTGCCAAGATTAAGAACTAGTCCCCAGTTTCAAAAGTTCAAAATGACCTTTTACAAAAATAAGCATCTTTTCACTAGTCCCTCTGGGCCTCCTGGACTTACACTGCTTTTTCTCTTGGTAATGCTTCAACTTAACAGGCTGAATTACAGCTCTGTTAAATCAGATAGTACAGGTAGAAATGCTTTTCTTCCCACAAACACTCCTAAATCTTCAAAACTTAAACCAAGAGAAAGCTAAATCAAGAATGTTTGACTACATAATTTTTTTAAACTTAGTTTGCATAAAATTAATTTGCATGCATTAATAGTAACCTAAAACATTCTGCATTAATTGGGGCCTGCTTAGAAGGCAGCTGACATTCCAAAAGGTGCACACCTTAGCTTGCACAAAGAGGTGCTACTCATAGAATCACAGAAGGGTTTGGGTTGGAAGATACATGAAGGATCATCTCATTCCAAACCCCTCTGCCACAGGCAGGGCCACCTCCCACTAGACCAGGTTGTTCATGATTAACACACCTCAATGGTACAGTAGAAGAATTCATCATAATCCAAATTCCCCCAGCATAATTCCATAGAAGACTATAGCTGAGATTTTAAATCATCTCATATTAGGTCACCTCATCAGTCCTTCCTATAGAAACACCTCTAAACCTACTTAAGCATAATAAACCATTCTGAGAATGCTGCTGTTAAATTGTTTGTCCCCTGCAGTGCAGTGAGCTGATAATTCATTTTTCCTTATCCAAAGCTCAGCTGACTAATACGTCAATTCTTTTCCTTTTGTCTTTGCCTTTATTTCATGTAAGAGAGTGAACTAGCCAGGGTCAATATGAAAAACATTGTCTAGTGGAGGTGTCCTGTCCATGGCAGGGGAGTTGAACAAGGTGAATTTGAGGCCCGTTCCAACCTAACCCATTTCATCCTTCTATCTAGCCCACCTATTATTTTTCAGGGTGATTTTGCTGATATTCCCTTCTTACCCTGCCTTTAGCAGAGACTGCCAGGCTTCTTGCTCAGTCCCAAGAAGGCTGTTTAGTCTATCAGCACAGGATGGTTGTGGATGTTCTGTTATAAGCTTTTTTTTGTAATGCCACTTCAGCTGTCTTGTGGAAAAACTGCTGCACTTAGTGAGATAATCCTGTTTGCTCCATTACATCATCAAAATCTACAGCTGAAAGAAAAACACAAACACGCATGTGTGCATCTAGTAAAGAGGTGCAGAGTCAAATTAGGGGGAGTTTTCGTTCCTCGTTAACAGTTTAATGTCACCCTTTACCCCTCTTATGTCTGGCTCAAGCAGAGGGGCAGCACCGAGTATACCCAGAGGCCTGGGAATTGCTGCAGCTTTGTTCCATCTCCCCTCGAAGCTGCATGTGGACACGAGGCTGAGGAGAAATCAGATGCTGGGAAAGCTCCTCTACTCCTTTTTCAGAAAATGCAAACTGGAAAGACGGGATATAATTGAGTGATGTGCATATACTGTGTAACACTGAATGCAGTTCAGAGCGTCGTTCATCCCAGGGACTTGAAGAAGCAGTTGAAACTCCCTGCTTTCTCCAGATGCTGTCTCTGCCTGAATCCCGCTTTAGGAAGGGATTTACAGTGTTGACTCTCATTTCCTCTTCAGGAATAGCAAGCATGGCAGATGCTGCCACCACACGTTGCCGACTCTCCATCTGAATAACAGGTTTTTCCACAGCTAGGGATGAATAAAGCTCAAAGTTTCACAAAGATTTATCTTTCTTCAGCTATTTGAGAAGAAGGGGGATGGTCATATATATATGTTTAATAGTTTTGTCTTTTCTGCCAAGTCAGAATTTTCATGCTTTTACTCACCTTTCCATATCTGTCATCTCTAAAAATCCCATCCCTCCCAAATTAATTCTGATCACCTTTCTGTGGAGGGTAAGAAGGGTGAGATAAGCCCAAGTGAAAAGCTCAGATCCTGAGAATTACAAGAATGCTGTCCACAGAAATATCCCATCATACCCGATGGCCACTGCAGTGTCTCTGCCCTGCCATAAGGAAACAATCTTTTACCCTGGGAAAGAAGGTGATGGGAAGAAAGTTTAGTTCTGGCTGTCCTGAGCTCTGAGGAATGCTGGCTCTAGCTGGTTCAGCCCTGTGTGTCCAAATGTGTATGTGGTTTTAACAGATCTAAACTGCTCCTGCTCGAGAGGCAGTATTGCATTTACATCCCAGCTATAAAGTTTTGGCAGTGGTCTCCCTGGTTTATAACAACTAGGAACGAGGGCAGATATTCTTCTCCCTAATGGGGAAAGGTCAATATTTTTATACGGGTTTTGTGATTTGTTTTTTTAGTATTGCAAAGAAAGCACTTTAAATCTTTGTGTGTTGCCTGAAGGAATTAGGGAATAATATTGGACCACCCTACAAGCAAAGCTGAATGGTTGTAATTTTTCAGTATTTCCCCTCAAGCAGTCTCTCTGGAAAATGTGTCAATGATGATAACCATTCTTGTTTCAAGTAACTCATAGCAAATTTCCAAGTCTCTAAGCATATCCAGCATGAATCTAGCTGGAGCTCCCCAAATCAACTGCAAGTCACTGCAAAGGCCAGAGACACTCACAGGAGCAGTGCAGGATAACAGAACTCTCAACTTTTGCTGCTATCTGTATTCCAGGAGAGACAGAATGGAAACAAGTATCTCCAGGAATGACAATAAAAGTAACTGAGAACTATAATGAAAATTTAGCAGCTTAAAAATAAATTCTGCTTGCTTGCCTTTAGCAGCCAGAGGAAAAAAATGTTACTTGCACATCATTAAGAATTTTCTGCAGGAAGTAGCATTTGTGGGCAGGGAAAGTCTTAACAGCAGGATCTGTCCTCAACTATTTCTAGGGAATGAGGAAGGAAACTCTTCCCCAAGCAGACCTCACTCCTGGATAGACTGAAACAGAATACCTTGGGAAATCCATTGTGACTTCTCAGAGAATTCCTTGAAGAATGACCCATTTTTGGGAACAGATTCACAACTACTGGGCTTTCCTAGCAAGAACAGAGTTATTTCTTCAGCATTCACTTCTTTTTCCTATCCAAAGGATAAACACAGAAAATGAGGAGCACCTTCAGCATTCATATCCAAAAGGCTCTTGCTGGTGCTCATTTTAGCCGAAGTCTATCCTGAGAGAATATCAAACAGTCCTAGGAGAACTCTTCTCTTTAGATAGAAGCAACTGGAGTTCATAGAAACATTTCTGCTGCATTCTTGTGGAGGTCTTGAGGATCTAGAAACAGCACAGAGTGATATGGGCCTGAAAAGCATCCATAATATTATCTTCTCAATGGAACAATCTAGCACAGCTAAACTGGGATAAAAATTCTGCAAAGTTGTACTTAGAGAGCTTTTTTCCCCTTGGGTGAGAACTGCTGACAAACAGAACACCTCTTCCATTTAAAAATATTGTTACACATCTAACCCAAAAATCACAAAAACATTAATAAAACCAAACCCAATCACATTACCTGCTCACATCTTCCACTCTATTTTTACCTGTTTCTTCTTGTTATGCCAAGGATATTGTTTTCTATTGCTCTAACTCGGATGTTTCCAACGTGCAGATTTTTATGCTTTCCAGCAAAATTCTTAGCCTGTAACTTGGCAAGGACAGCTTCTCACCAAGTTCCCTTAAAACTTTACAATGTCCACACACTTCCCTGAGTCAGTACTCCAAATCCTTGCTTACTGCAGAAACTCTCCCTCACTACATGCAAGTAGGAACGCACCAGGATGAACCAGCCCAGAACATTCCCTATGAAAGCCACACATTCTCTGCTAACATCTCAGTGTATGACATGTCATTCTGTCAGTCCTCAGACACTGACAGAAATATAATGCTGCCACAAAAGCATCATGTAGCACTGGACCAGGACAGATTCAGATCAGCAATGTAATAACTTGTATTGTTCAGTTACAGTGATGAACTGCTTGAAGATATCCATATAGAGGAAAAAAAAAAATTGACCCATGATCTTACCCATGTAAGAATAAACAGGAGATTTCCTTTGTAGCTCCACATCCCATAGATCCAGGAAACCTCCATATAGACTGGCCCTCCTGCATTTACTTCATGTGAAACACAGATGATCACAAATAACCATCAGCTTATTTTAACACCAGCAATTCTTGCTTACTGGCCGGTTACCTTTATGTCAATAACACACTTTGCAAAAGAGGGACATACTCTAGAACTCTGCTGCAGACATGAGTCTGTAGTTCTCCTATTGTTTCCCTTTTTAAATACTGGTTCTATGTCATCTAAATACAAGGTGACACTCCTACATTAATGCATTTGCTGCCTCACTTGCCCATTGTATTGTGGAAGTTTGGGAGAATGGCCAAGTCCTAAAACAGACTGCTTTGCATTTTGGTTATACTCCAGATAGTTCCAACCTGCACATTGTCGGTCCCATCCCCAGTGTCTGCTACAAAGCTACCAACCTTCAAACAGCCACAGATAATGGAGCAAACATGGCCTTTGTAGAGGTTTACCGGGAATTACTAGCATTTCACCATCTTGAGCTTGTCTTGGAAAGCTTCTAGTCAACTTTAGACAATCTCATCACTGAGATGTCTGCAGTAGTGAGCCCAGTCTCAGGAGCACCCCTTGAAATATTCCATCTACACAAACAGAAGAGCCTGTGCTCCAATCTGCCTTTCACAGTTCAAGACACCATTTTGTTTGCATCAATTTACTCACAAAAACTGGATTCCAGTCCCAGCCTTGCCTGCCTTTTACAGAAGCTGTGCAAGAAGTTAAGGATGTTCTGAGTCAGCACAGAGCACAGTGGCTGGCAGCAGCACACACAAGATGAGGGGAGTGTTTGTCTTTGGGAGTACATTTTATTGTAGTGTAAGGGCATTATCAAATTTAAGGGCTTTCCTTTGTGAAAGACATCATTGTCAAGCCTCACATGCTTTTAGGCTGCATCTCTGTTGGACTGCACTGCTGCATTAACGCCAAGTCATAACCAATTAGCACTTCAAATACACCTTCATTTTACACACAACCTTTATGACCAGGGCAAGCTCAACATAACCCCTCTACAGAATGGGCTGTAAAGCAGCATGAACTTCAAAACATCCCCACAGACTTACCTTGAGCTCTGCCATCCCAAAGTGCCTCCTTTGCAGGGTGAAAGTGAAAGATCAATTACAGACAATTACAGCTATGCCAGTCAGAGACATAATTTCAGATGTGTCAGGGATAAGATCTGGTTGCCTGTACTGGTTCCAGAGGACTCATTACCTCTAAGCCTGGCTGGCCTAGGAGCAAGAAAGTGTGCCAAGGTAGGGCAATTCACAGTCACACCTACTGAAAGAAAAAAGCTATCACAGATGTGCTGATTTATGCAAGTTTTGAATTAGTTTTGAATAGCTGAAAGAATCAAATCAGAGACATCAAGCCTGCCCCCATATTAGAGGCTGCAAAGACTCAGTTCCAGAACACACACTGAGGGGGAAAACCAGAAATCACCAAACAAACTCCATGTAGGCATTTACAGAATGATTTGGAGGAAGTTCAGGACAGACTTCAGATCAAACACCAACTATTGTAAGAAAAACAGTATCAATATCTAACAATGTGTCAGGTTCAAGGACTTGGTTATAACCTCACATGCAATTAACTCTGAGCATTTTAAGGAATTACTGCCCTTCAGTTCTGTCAGCAGTGGCTTGTGCTAGCTGTCACTTCAAATGGACATGAGTTTTGTGGTCACCAGCTCCTGAAACTCAGTTGACAGACAGGGTCACTTGGTTCTGTAGAGGCAACTGTTCAAATCCAACTGCACCAAACACACACTCTTAGTTTAAGTCATCCAAGAATCCCTCCAAAAAGGCCATACTAAAGGTACAATACACACACCTTATTTTCAACTACTGTAAAATGGAACAAGATAAAATGATTCACTGGGTTAATGAATTTTTCATTTTTAATCACAACTGTGCAGGCACTGGTATGTATCAATAATAGAAAAATTTAAAGGTTAAAAACAGTGTACAGTTTAGCACAGCAGGCAACATTTGAATAGAAGCACATAATTTTAATTTGCTTTGAGGTTTAAAGCAATCCAAACAAAAAGTTAACTATATAAATACAGAGTAAATGCAGACAGTTTACAGCCAACTACATGTATGCAAGAATAATAGCAAACCTCACATGAGTACTGAAGTATTGTCAATCTGTCATCTGTGAGTGTTTAGCTATGACTCTGAGGGCATAGTTATGTTCACATATGCAGGGTAGGCAGACTCTTAAATAGAAGAGCTGAAAAAACTTAAATAACTCAGTCTTAACAGACAAAGTTGAAAAAAGAGTACATTTACCTAGGCACACTTCAGCATTCAGCTTGTTTTCCAAATCTGAACCATTTAAACACGAAGCAACATTTATAAAGGCTCTCCACTCCTGTTTCCGGAAGCATTCTTTTACAACGCTGCAGTCTGAGGAATGTTGCAAACGTAAGAAAAACAGACTAGCAGAAACTGTCATTAACACCTCAAACAATCCGCTGTCATTAACACCTCAATGAGCAAGGGAAGATGCGGAGTGCGTTATGTAAACAAGAGATAGGGGCAGTGTTAATGGGTAAGTGGACAGGCGATGTCCCAGTTACAACTACAAACACCAAAAAACTGCACAGCTCCCTCGTGTAAGCCCAGGTGCAAGCTCGCAGAGCAGAAGGTGGGCCCACAGCGCGGACCGCCCGGTGCGGCGCTCGGCACGGCAGGGCCGGGAGGGCTCCGGGACGGCGCTCCCCAGACCCGCTTCCCGCGGCTCCTCCCTGCCGCCACTCCCGCGGGGGGCGCGCCCCCTGCCGGCCCCGCCGCGGAGCTGCAGCCCCGCCGCACCCACCTCGGCTCCGACCACAGCCGGGGAAACGAGGAACGAATTCATCACTTAAGAGTTCTTCACATACCCGGTCGTCTAGCACACACGAGTGGGACATAAATACATGACATCCAAATACAAATCAAGATGACCAAGTTTAAATGCACTGCTTTCAGCTCTGTAGTTAAAGATACTACTGAATGAAGCATCTTGTTATTTCCCTTGTGTTTTTATAATAAAAATCAAGAAAACGACATAAATAATTTAAAGATCTTTGGGAAATATATCAGAGGTAATTTTGCAGGTACTTGTAGTTTAAAAATAATGAAAAATCCCAAGAAATGTTTGGGTTATGTTTGGTTATGCAAAAGAAGCCAAAATGATCACCCCTGAAGTTTAAAGCAAAGCCGGAACACCCTTTAAAGAGGTGGTGTACTAAGCTGATTGTCTGCTTTTAGCTGTTATCTCCCATATTCAACTGTCCTTGCTGAATTGTCCTACTTATCACCTCCAGGGGCTCTGCTCTTACCCAGAGAAGGCACACATACAGTACCCAGGGAATTCCCAGGAATGGGAGACAAACACAGAACCAAGGGACAATGTATCCAGAGGAGAGAAACCCTCATGAAGCCTAGGCTACTCCAAGCGCTCACTGAACTCCAAAGCTGAGCACGGTCTTTGCCAATTTAAGTTTTGGCTACGACTGAGTAATCTAGATAACCTGAAGAATGACCCACTTCCTACATCACAAAAGTTACATTAAGTCACTCTTCCTGCATTTATTTATCTGAACAAAAGCATCACATCAAGGCTTAGGTCAGTCATAAATACTCCAGTCTTTTCCTAGAGAGACCACTAGAAAAATCCCACTTTAAAACACATTTAAGCACTCCTTTGACTTCTTTGAGACAATCAAGTTCACCATGGTCACCCCTCAGACCACGCTGTCTTTAAAAAAGAAACATTTTCCAAGCAGGGAAGTCAATACAGCACTGCAAGGTCGATGTACTTATTATGGGCGGCTTTTAGAGGATGAGCAACTAGTACGGAGAATTACATGAAACACTCAAATACTTTGGACACTATGTGGAGAACACGACAAGGGTCAAAATAAAGGAAAGCTAACGAGAAAAACCCAGACTGACTGTTCTGCAAGCTTTAAGGTTTTACATAGAGCCTACAGAACCACTGCCACAGAGATGCTATGGATTTACAGCATAAACTCCTGCACAGCTTACACAGAAATCAAACCACATGCTTTGTTTAAAACCAAACTGCATATTTCAAACACGGTTTGATTCCAGATAATCAGTAAGAGGAAGAAAAGTCATAAGCCCTAAGAAGGCCACAAAGTGCATAAGAAGTCATTCATAAAGTAAAGCCATTGCACATGATGCACAGCTCAAGTGTACTGAAGTACCACACTGGAAGAGCTGAGAGCACAGTTCTGTCCATGCCAGTGTAGCAGCATATATATGGAGAAAGCTATTAACCCCAATTGATAAATGATTATCTTCCTCATAAGGATAATGGATGTAGACTGAGAAGATACCTGTCTGGAAAGCTGTAAAACTTCCTGTAACATTAAACTGCTCAACACCCCAGTTGTGTGATTTTGGAAAATTCTGTAAATTATGATGGAATAAATCAGCTAAGCCTCACTGCTGAATGCAAAGCATTATTTTGCAATTGGCTTACAGAACAAAACCAATGCCTGAGTAATCAGACAGTGTGGAGGACAAGGTTATAGCTCAGTACACAGGCTCAAGCTGACAGAAGTGATACAGCATTTATCAAGAGTAATCCTTTCAGGAAAATACCATTTACAATTTCTCCATCCTTCTGCACAGAGCCTATCTCAACTTCAACTGGTTTCTGCTTTCTGGTCACCCTAGCCACAGTGATACGTGTTCTTCTCCAGTACTCCCATAAAAATACTGGTAATCCAAGGCAGGATTTGCCAGATATTTAAGGGTAATACAGTTGTGCTTAGGCAGCATGAAACTGAGTGAATCCTGACTTCACAAATGGGAGGCTGGACTAGTAGAGATTTCTCATCACATTACAAATCCTTAAAAAGGCAATAAAGTGGCATTCAGCAACTTCTTCCTTAGCTGTGTGAGTGACATGAACAGGTTAGCAAGGAAAACTGATAATACAGGACAATATTTCATAGCCTCTCCTACTTAAAAAAAGTTCCAGAAAAGAAAAAGCATGATGCAGCAGGACCAGAAGTCCACATTCACGAACATCAACAGACTGATAACCTGAGGAGTTGAACAATCAGATCATCTCTCATTAACCTACAACACTCTTAAACATCAAGGGAAAAAAAAAAAAACAAATCAAAACCAAAAAGCTACAACAGGTATCACCTTTTGTAGTGAAGAAATAACTGTTCTGGGTCCCTGCACCATATTTTGTCTTGAGGTAGCAACATGAAAACTTTACACACTTACCACTACCTCAGTCTCTTTATGAATCTTCAGACCAACTAAATGGAAGTTTCAGGTATAAAAAGCTATACAAGTACTGTCTTGCCCATCTCCAACAGGTTACTGTGCAATAAAACAGAACAAAAATGATGTAGCTGAGAGCAATCACTCAGAGAAGGTAATAGGACTGCCCAGGAACATATCTCATGTCCCCTCCCTCACCCATCAGGTCTCTGAAGATGACTCAATGGCTTTGTCTAGATTAACAGATGAAAAGAAAAGAAGAATTCTGAATTAAGAGATGTATGAAGGCATTCCCTAAGGGGCAGTTCCCATTTGTCACGTTGACATGAGACCACACAATAAAGGCAGCGAAGTTATTCAGAGTTGCCCACAATCAACATTCTGTTTTGTCCACAGCTGCTTGTTCCTGATACAACATTCCTTTAGCCCACCACGTTGGCATTGACATTCAGTGGTCCACTCCAGTCTTTCCATCTTCCACCTTCTTCCACCTCGTCACGCTGCTATCCGTCAAGTAAGTAGACTACAACTTCATAGGTGGACATCATGATAGCCGTGTTTGGAATCTGTCTGATCAGGTGTGTAGTTAAACCTCGGTAAAGGGAGCCATACCCTTCCTCTCGCACAAGCAAAGAGAGTGTCTGGAAGAAAGATCTGTATTTTGTTCCCTCTTCTCTTAGTCTTGTTCGTACAACCTCTGTACAAAGAAAACCAGTGGAAAAAAAGAAAAACTGAGTTGTTACATTTATCACTTTCCATTATTTTTCCCAGCAACTGATCATGGATTTTCACACAAATATACCCCTCCCCAAGTTCTTGATCTCAACTCCACTTTAAAAAAAGGAAGAGGAAGACAGAGTAGCAAACCAAGTACGTGTAAGAAGAGAGCAAGTATCAGATACTTCACTAAACAAGGAAAGTTGGTTTGCTTAGCTACAGTCCAGAGGAGGACCGTTGCTTGGGCTTACATTTTAGCTCAGAAGTTGACATTAGTTCAGCACTCAGTTCATTAACAAACAATGTATACATAACTACTTTGCAGGAAGATCAAATGCAACTGACACAAACTAGGCAGCCTGATTCCCTGGAAGGGAGACAAGAACTTCCTGGCAGCACATTATGGAAAATTGCTGAGTATATGGAAAGATTCCAACTGAAAAAGTACCTCTTTAAAGTACCTTGGGCCATACTCTGGCAAATCCCTTGGCAAAATAAACATTGCCTAAGAAAAGGTCATGCTGGATATCCACTGGAAAGCACTTCCATTACTGAATACCATACTCATGTTGACCTGCTAAATCTGATATTCAGACAGGGAAATATTTCTTGAGCAAGTAAATGAAAGGTGTCTACAAATCTCACCGAGAAGACTCCTTTTGATGGATTTGACTCAGGGTCTCAGCTGCACATGTCCCACTTACCATGGGGATATGCTATTGATGTTGCACATGTTTTGGAAGTGGCAGCAGCCATCATCATTCGAACGAAGTCCGATGCTTCTTTTACTGATTCATCCTCATTGTCCATGGCAGCAGCAGTCTTATGCTCCAGTAATTTTTTCTTAATACTCTCATAAATGACAAAGTGGATAACAGTCTCAGATATGCCTGCGTAGGATGCGGACATTCCCCGGTAAAAGCCTTTAAAGCCATCCAAGCGATAAACTTTGCGGGCACACTCAAAAGCGCTCATTCGCTTTTCTCCACGATTCCTAAAAAGGAGAAAACAAGTCCCAATATGAACTGGTGCAACCAGTGACACTGGAAAATTAATTAAACAGGTTTGTAGTGATGAGAAGACTTAGGAAGTACCCAGCACTGATGCTGAGGGGCTCCAAGTCACTTGACAGTCTCAAAGGCCTTCAGCACTAAACACAGGCAAAGCATTACACAGAATCCAAGCCAAACTTCACACAGTGACTAAAGAAAAAGTATCACAGAGAAACGTTGAGCAGCTTTAGGCCTCCCCAACTCTCAGGCAATAAAGGACTAAATTGCTAGGAAACAGACTCCCAAATGGACTATCCAATGTCAGCGACTCATGAGAAAAATGACCATTTCCTTTTGCATAATGGATTTGCCCTAATTGTTGCCTCAATAAAGAGCTCCACAGCATTCAGTGGCTAAGAGTTGAAACAGCAGCCCTCAGCATTACAGCTCTCAGCAAACAACTGGCACAGCAACCAGTGCAACACTGGGAGCTGTTGTTTGATTGAACTAAGCCACTGCTGATGTCAAGGAAAATGCTCATTAGACATACCTGTTTCAAGCACTATTTGGCAAATGAAGATTTACTCCCATTTTGAGCTTGCTCACAACTGAGTTGTGCATACTGAAGTAGTTAGGATACTGTACACAACTATGCAAACCCATGACAACACTGCATGACATGTGCTTCACTACAGCTGCAAGTGCAGACACATGGATTGTGCCAGCAGAGGTCTGAGTGAGCAAGTCACAGAATAAAACAGCAGATAACCTTCTAAGGAGTTATGGTAACTCCTATCATATGCCACCATACCAGTCTCTCCCTATGGTTTAAATAGATGAGAATACAGAGGTTTGGCTTCCTTCCTATTTGCATAAAATTCTACTTTCATTACAAGTTACACAATAAACCATTTCTGTAGTCAATTCTATGCTAAGTCCAAACAATTTATTGACTAACCCATATTAGGACAATTCCTGTTTCTATCCATGAAAGAAGTCTCTCTTTTTATAGGCTAGAACTTACTGTATATTAAAAAGCCACAATGAAGAACACCCTGAGGATGTTTAAAGCCTTTTTCTAAACATCTGCTATAACACTGAATCACTATTTCAGGAACATTTAGCTCAACAGTTAAAGAGAACGTATTACTGAATGAAAAAGTAAGCATATGGTTGGAAGAACAGGATTTTAATGAAACTGTTAACCTTGTAATTATGCTAGTCAGTCTACCACAGTGCTCCTCAAGCATGTCTCAGAATGGATTAAAAAAAGAGAAGTGATAGTATAGCTTGTAGAGATACCAGGATGAACTTTGCAAATCTGAAATGCTGAATGTTCAAGAATTCATTCTATTTTGGAGTGCAGAACAGATTCACAACACTTGAGTACAATCTTCTCACAGCACTGAGGTTTCCTATTGCCACTTTACCTTGCATCAAGCTGTAATCGTGTCTTTACCAACCAAATGGGATTAGTTGTTGTTATCGCAGTAAAGCCTAAAAAATGTAAAAAAACCAAAATTAGATGTGATAACATCACAAGAACATCTGCATCTAAGTTCCAAATGCACACAGTTAAGGTACAGTGGATGCAAAAACTCGGACTATACTGATTTTTCTCAAGTCCCCATTTTGTGAATCCATACAGCCAATAAACACTTAGATTGTTTTAAATTTTACATTAATATTGAGTAAGTTTGATTGTTAGCAAGAGATGCCCCATATAAAATAAGCCAAATTAAGTACAGTTCTCTGCCTATCTAATACCAATCCTGTTTTGACACCACAGAACAGCAATGCCAACTAGACAAATATCAGCCAATTGGGCAAAAAAGTCAATAAGAATGCATTGCAGAGACAGCAATAGCAATTTGAGATACTATAAAACATTGCCTCAATTTACTTTGTTACCTGAAATACAATCCGAGTTTAAAAGCATGCAGACTGAATAAATACTACTTTTGGTGCAGTTAAAAGGCATTTATGAATGCAAATTAAGAGACCTTTTAATACTGAACTATAAAGAGCAGTTATATTTGAGTGCTAATCTTTTATTTAGTATTCAAAGCAGAGATTGTTGGCTGGCCTTGGAATACTTTTACAAGCATATGAGTGTTTAAATTGTTAAAGTAAATACTGTGACTTCTAACTATTCAGACAGACAGCAACTACTGAGGCTTGCATAAGGGCCAAGGGTTAAAGCTTTGATTTTCAGTCCAATAAAGAAAACAGAAGAAAAAGAAAAAAGGAAACAAAAAGAAGAAAAAGGAAAAAAGAAAAAAAAAGAAGTAAGAATTACTCTTACTTCTGCACAACTGTGGAGAGAGAAAGAGAAAGCAGAGTGAAAGGCAGCTCTGAAAAGAATTAAAAAAAAATAATCTCAAGCTGTAATATCCACATGCACCATCAATGAGGTGTCATGTTTGCAGGAGAGAATAGGAAAAGGGAAAAGCTGGAACATGGCCAGGCAAGAGATGATAAATTTAGACACTTGCTCTCTAAGAGACACACATGGCTGGTTTATAACTACAAAGACACACTGCCCTCCTGCAAGGGGATGGACTGGGTGTGTGGGGAAGGACAGTTACCTTGCTCAGTGCATGGCTGGGGCATGGTCCTTATCCAGCAACAGGCTATTGATAAGCTCATTCATCAGATCACTAACAGCTCACAGAAATAGATTTAGCAGAACTGGTTGCATATATGTTACTCCTGTTCAATCACAATCTAGGTTTACATTGTACACAAAGGTCTGCAATACTCAGAAATGCCAGGGGATCTTAACTGTTCTAAGGTTTGATCTGTGCCCACCCTCAAAGCTTAAACAGGTCATTATGGTTTTCAACTCAAGTCCTAAAAACAAATTATCAGATTTGGCAGCTACTAAGATGGAGCTGGTTTTCAACAACAGAAGAATAAAACCAGATTGGAGGCTTCTGTTCAATTTTCTGATTAAACCAGTTTTTAAACTGACTCAAACTTCTTAACTAGGCAACTTCCTATGGTAGAGAATAAAGGTTTGCAATTGGGTTTCTTTTTTTCTGATTCACTACTCATTTTTCCTGTATCTCAGTACTTACATAGCCTTCACATAATGGAGTGAAATCCTAACAAGCCCAGAGTTCTATTTCATAGAGGTAAATAATGATGTAAAAACTCAAAGCATTGGGGAACTATTCTGCCATAACAAGGCATGAGATGTTTTTAAAACACCACATGTGCAAAACAGGCTCTGTAGCTCAAGCAGCCATAACCTGTCTGACCTGTTGCTTCATGTCACAGAAACTCCACTGATTCCAATAGCACTTGAGCCTGAGCTTAACTACACCGAAAGGAAGCTTCATTCTTGCATGTTTTTATTTCTTTACACTGACACTGATAAAGTTCAAATTTTGTTTGATTTCCTATCAGAATCTTTGTGGCATGAAATCCACTAGGAAATGCACAGAACTGCAACAAAGGCTTTGAAATATGGTGGGTGAAAAAAATCATTCACTTTCCCTACCAACACAGCTTCCATGAAAGACTTCTCTAAAAACCAAAATTAGTTCTTAGTCTCTCCTAGTTCTTAATCATAAGTAAACAAAGCCAAAAAGCCTTTTGCATTCCTATTTAAGTCACATGTTTTAGAATTTTGTTAATCCTAGACTGTAAGATTCAGCCTGTCTCCTTCATATTCAACTCAAGGGTGTCTGCAAATCCTGAATCTGGACCAGACAATGCATAGCTACCATCAGTGGCAGCAGCTGAGTGACACCAGTGACTGTATTCACCTGTAGCAGCAGCCTGATACTTCTAGGCTGGCTGGGAAGAGTATATTAGAAATATTAGTATATTAGAAATTTCCAATGAAAAGTGGTTGGCACAGGATGCAGTCCCTACTCTACTCCAAACTGCACTCCTGGGGTCACTCTAAGCATTATTTAATTAATCCAATAGTAGGATCAGACGCTCGGCAACACAGCCAATATTTTTTCCCATGGCTGTCACGGGCCTAAGTTGACCGTTCAAACCAAAGTTTTCAAATCAAAGGGCCTTCAATAATTCAGGTTTCAAGATGAGATGACTACAGGTCAATTCTTACAGCTAACATGGCAAAAGCAGTTAGTGAAGAAGAAAAATGAACTGAGCAGTGCTGACACCAAGGAAAGCACTCCAAAACATGAAACACACCATTTAGGATCCTTGAGAAGATAAACTTTGATCTTTAAATACAGAAAATCTGTAGCAAAAATATTTGTTAAAACAAACTGTGGAGGCTTTCAACAACTGCCATGAAGCTCCATCAATTGTTTCCTTTTTTCTTTTTAAAAGCCTCAGTGATCTTTATAATACTTTATAATACCTATCACATGGCGCTGCACTCAAGAAAGATCCCAGATTAATGATAAGTACAGATAAATCTGGCAATACTACAGACTCCTGTAGTTTTATTTTATTGTATCCCAGTCTCAGACAGAATTCTCAATCTACTTTTTCAGCTATCCCAGCTACTGACAGGTAAGATCCCAGGTATTCCTATTATGCATCATATTTCAAAGGATAGGGTTGGTGCTTTTTATTCTGTAAGCCAATGTAATTGATACAGACATGTGAACATGGAATCATGAATTAAAATTTAGAAGTAGTAAAATAAAAACAAACCAAAAGAGTAAACAGAAAGAGACAGAAAGGATTATATACACATATTAAAAAAAAGAAAAAGGAAAGAGCTCTTTGAAATAAATGTGACAACACATTATCAGCTGCAGCATTTTAAAGGCAGCTCAAACACTGGGGAAAAAAACCCAAAATGCCTTATTTAACCCACTAGGGGCTTTCAGCTGACCAGAGCTAAGTACAGTAGCAGCTCTCAGTGAAAGGTATTTCCTACCTTTCCCTGAAGGGCACAGAAAAAAAAAAACCACTCTAAACAGAGCTAAGGAAAAGTGATGTCTTTGCACAACGCACATCATCTGAGTTCAAGCTAGAAGTGTCTTCCCCTTAGGTTGTTTATTCAATAGATATCACAAACCCAACGTGTGGTTCTTACACTAGAGGCTGCAAGAGACGCTCAGTTCAGTACTCACGAGGTTTAAGTTAGTCCATATTGCTGCAGGAAGTGACCTGCGGAGGGGGAGCATGAGATGACACGATCTCACTCTTTTCACGGGAGAAATGTACAGTAAATGCCTAAAATAGACACAGGCTTTTCTGTATCATAACAACAAGCAGTGACCTCATCAGACACAAGTGTACAAATCGAATCCCAGCGGAAGGATTTGTCAGTTATTGGGAAATCTAACTGTTTGCAGGTAAAAGTTTAGGGAAAAAAGAAAGAAAAATAATCAAAACAGGCCACAGATATTAAAATAGATGTGTAAAATGCACTGAGTACTGAAATTTCTGCTCATTTGCAGCAATTTAATTTTACACCTCCAAATACTTACCTATATAGAAAATTTACAAGTGAAACCTCCTCCTTCCCCATTCCCTTGAAAATATTATTCACTAAAGCTAGGCTAGTCTTGGGACAGAAAAGATGCCTTATGAAATCCAACTTTCTAAGATAAGTGAACTAAATATGTATTTCATTTTGTATTAACTGTGTACATAGCACTAAAAACTTACAAAGTACCGTATCTCTAAGTAATAAAGTGGTCCCAATTATATTCAAATAAATAAAAAATAATTTAAAAAACTGCATTTGGGTTGGTTTGCCAGTAAAGTTCTAGAAAAAACAGCAACAGCACACAAGGCAAAGTAGCTTTGCAGCAGATTTGCAACCACGTCTGATTGAGGCTGTGAATCATTAAAAAAGCAAACAAGAAAGCCATACAGGAATCAAGTATCTCATTCAGTTCTCTACAGCTTTTCTTCTTTGTGGTGAGAGAGGTTGAATGCAGTGAGAAGGCAGAGTTTATAGTGAATCTGAGAATTTAGCCTAACTTGGAAATGTCCAGAGATCAACTCTCTTCACACAAGCCAACAGTCTTGTAAGCAAGCTCAGATATATTCCCTGTCCTAGTTTGCAAACAGAGAGCCATGACTATGCTGGGGACTAAGCAAAATGATTGCTGAGTACTTCTTCATGTCAACACAGATACTTTAGGTACGAAGGGGATGTGCTCTATTTGCTGGAAACTAGCACAGCAAGAAGACAGCATCCATTTCTGTTTGCATAAGGCATCAGTTACTAATATGTAGATACTTCACTCTCCTTAGAATAAACCAAACTTAGAAGGATTTTAAAACCATAAATATATGTTTTGAGAATGAAGAATAAGGACTAAAACCAACCAACAAAAAAAAAAGGCTTAAAATACTATACACCTCAGCTTTTCACTCCCAGTAACACCAAGTGCATAAAATAATCCTTACCTAATAATGACATCAGTCTAGCCTGAGACTGTATTAGCACATGATACAAATAAACAGAATTTAAAGTCGACTAAAGTTCACTATTTGGAGTGCTTTAATAAAACAATGTTACAATCATTTTGTTTAAAAATATATTTTTGCATCATCACTGTATTTTGCAACCTACAGGAAAAACTTAAGTGCAAATTCCACTTCATGCTAATTAGATATCAAACTTTATGGAACAGAAAGGTCACATCCAAAAAAAATACCAACCCACCAAAAAAACACCAACAGAACAACAACCCTCATTTAAGACTGAATTACTCAATTCCTTACTGACACCAATGGCAGCTGAAAAAGAAAAACACCAATACTGATTATTTTTTTGCTAATTCTGAAGTATTTATCCACCTTGCCAAGTTTGAAATCTTAGGTTCCAAAGCAAATAATGCAATGATCTTCTGAATTAACCTGTCAACCAAATAAGAGTTCACATTTGATCTTGTCCCTGTTATTTTGCCATTTCTTTAAGGTGATTTGCATCATACAGCAATACAAACCTTGCACGTAAAACTGTTAATAGCTGGTTTAAGTGTATTTTCTGAAATATATTAGAATTACAAAAACAAGGTTAGCACATTCCCAAGAAAGCACTGTTAATTTTAACTGCAGAGTCCTTTTCATATATCAGAACAACACCAGAAGAGAGAATTGAAATACTGTTTGTCAAAGAACCTGACAATTTCTGTACTGTGCAGTGCCAAGACCTATGGTGTGAGCCTGCACTGAGCATTCTGTTTCACTGACTGTGGTTTAGAAATACAGCTGCAGAACCTGGGAAGTATGAGAAAGTTAACAGCCCCAAGAGCTGTTCAGTGTTAGAACTTGTACACAAAAACATCAATTAAGGCTCAAATCCATTTCCCCAGCCTACTGCAGCTGTATGTACAAACGCACAACACCAACCTTCTGGAAGGGAAGCAGCTACAGAGCTCCATGACAAACTACAGGCTGAGGCTGCAAACACCCAGGAAAAGGCACTACAGCACATCTCCATAAATGTCCTTTAAAGAATGAGGGCAGGAACTTCCAAAGACAAGGAACACTCAATCTTCACTTGTCTGCAGCACTGCACGAGATGCACAAGTTGTCTTCAATTGAGGACAGACTTGTTTATAATCACCCACACTTCCTCCTGCCCCCAAATTAAGGACATTTTATTCCCTTAACAAGGACCTGAAGACTCTTCATCTTTCTTGATGCAATTAACTAATTAGGATGAACTCTTCATTAAAGCCCCTTCCATCCCATTCCCCATGCTGTTCTAGATGATAAAAAAGCCAAACACTGCATCATCCTTGTCTGACTTGGGCAAAATAACAGAGCTCTTCTTGCACCTTAAAGATTAAAAACTGCCACAACATTTCATGTGCCAGAGATGAACATTAGTGTCATTTAGGTATAAAGCTAATGTCACTTCTATTTTATACACTATATAAAATCTCTATGTATCATTATTAGCAAGCATTAAATAGAAAACTAATCCTATTCCTTATTCTGACATCACACCTTTATCAGTCCATTCCCAGATTGCTGGTACTGACATTCTATAGAGACTGGTTGTAAAATGTGACAGGACTTAGAAACTCCAACAATTAAATTCATCTGTAAAGTACCCATGGCCTATAAAAAAACCTGAACATTTGTTTTCTGTGCAGGAAAGGCACAGGCAACAACAGATGAAGTGTCACCAACTCAAGTTTTGATTTTCCCAGCACAAGTCCACCATCGTAACTCAGCTCAGTTACCTTTAACTCCCCCTTGTTAATGAGCCCAAAGCACAGAATATTCAAATCAAGCAACAAGTATTTGTAGCTGCTGAAATACACCAAAGTAACAGTGCACATATAAAATAGGAATTATTTCTACAGAGATGAAAATACATGAGAACTATGAAAAATCTGCTCTTCTCTGACTCTTTAGTGGTAGAGCAAACTTCTCATAGACTGGTATATGAACAAAGGAGGAGGGAGTGTTACAAATAATTTACACAAATAACTGGAGGCACATTTCTGAAAGACAAAAATAAGTCAAATATACAAATCTGTAGCAGAAAGTGGCGGTAAAAAAATTGATTAGGAAGAATTAAACCAGAAGTCAGAGCTAACACTGTTTATAGCTTACAGAGCAACAAGTTACTGTTTTGAAAGGTTACATTTTTCATTTCACAAATTTACAACTGAAAAAGCAGGCATGCAGGTTTTCTAGAGAACACTGTTCACACACACTTATTTATCACTTAGTGCAGTTTCATGCATATATTCTCCAGAGAGCCTGTTTAATGACAGGCCAAGGCAGATAAGCATTAAAAAGACATCATTCAATTACTGAGCATTTTCTGTTTTGTTGGGGTTTTTTTCCATCTTTATCATCACCTCTCATCTGCAGATATGACTGTAGGATGAAGCTAAAAAGTTACAGATCCTTACCTGCCACACCAGCTGAAATCATGTGTACCTGGGTAGAATCTGGATTGAAAAGATTGTTCAACTTTTCCTTGCAATTTGAGTAAGCAGCAAAATATATTGCTCTAAAATTAGAACAAAATCCAAGTTATGTTATGTTTTACGTTTCAAAATCCTCACTGAGCAGCACCACTAACTTCACTGACTCAAGACTATCTTGGGGTAAAACATCCTTCCTCAGTAAACAACTACTCAAGGATTAACTCCTGCAAAGTACTGGGACTATTCTAGGAATGGAAATAAAGAATCTAAACATGACACTTCAACTCTTTTTTTCCACACAACAGCTCCAATTACCAATTAGTGAGGGGAAGGACAGATATTTTGAAATATGGCAGTGATTTTTGTGACACTAGGAAGCTCAGCCAGGGAAGAAACACACTCAAAAAGTTCCATTATTCTTCAACATTAATAATAGAACAAACTTCCCCTAATGGACCTAAACTCATTTGAATAGCAGGACAATTTGAAGAGAACTACCAAGTATGTAGCTTCTTAAAAAAGACCCAAACAACATTCTTATTACTACAGCATTTAAGATTTAAATGTTGATAACTTGATGTTATAAATATTTATACTTTAAATTCTAGAACAGCTGTGAAGCTGTGATTCACATTTTTTCCAGAGTTCTGTATTTATAACAGACACTGATTTTTGTCTCTGAACACACCATGAAAAACATTGTAAACTAGTGCTACACATGTCTGTGAGCTGTTATCTAAACAAAGCCAGACAAAGTCAGCAACTCAATTCAATATATTACAGAAAGTGTTTATTTTCACTCACTAAAGCTGAAAAACTTATTTTAAGCAGACATAAACCTCACATTTCAGGTTGTAACCCCATTGTTTTAAATCTACAAACACCCCTCTGCAAGAGAAAAAAATGAACGTGCCACTTTGCCCAAGCAGAACATTAACCTCATTAGCTGTGTGAACATGTTTTTCTTTATTACAAAGAAGATAAAGTGCTTGCTTTATGGGTATAATTTCTAAAATGGAACCTGAACTCAGTTAAGTACACTAGATGTGTTATGAAATATGCTTCTCCACAGCTCTATTTAAACAAAGAGCTGATGTTAAATCCACTTAGCTAATGCTTAATTGAAATGAAGTACTGGTTGAAGACAGAATCAGCCAGAGGGAAATGAAGATGTGCTTATTTATAAGGTTTACACACTACATCAAGCGGACATTTTAGCAAGCTAAGTATTTCACCTAGGGGAAGAACCAAAGGGAAGCAGGAGATTTTAATATCTAATTAACTGAAAAGAAATAGATTTTTTTTTTTCTTACTGAGGGTATTCTTCATGGAGGATAGTCACTTATGCAATGCATCCCATTCCTGAGTAAAAATTGCTATTAAAGTGGTATCAATATTGAAGACTTGCTAGAACAGAATGATCTACTGTACAAAAGTACAGGCTCTCCAGACTAGGAAATGCTGATATCCCATAGGTGCCAAGAACAAAAATGCCACTGGGTTTACTTCAGCTTTTCCAAAGAGCAGTGCTAAGTTAGTGATCAGAAAACACCTCTATATTAATAAATTCTTTAAAAAGTTGCTAAAATAAAGATAATCTAATTATTTCATTAGTTTTTTTTTCTTATTTATGCAGAGGATCTAAAGAACATTACCTCATCAGAGCTAAAGTTCAGTTTAGTAACATTTTTCAGAAACAGCCAAATACCTCAAACCTCAGTAAACTTAAGATACTCTCCAACTTAGTGTGCAGGAAATAGGAATGTTTTCTCTTGAAACAAAACAAATAAACAAAAGCAGGGCACTAAGTCAAGGAAAGAATAAAACCTTTGTGGAATATATTCCCTCTGCATAAAGGCTCTTCTCTTAAACAGAGAAGAAAAAAAAAAAGCCAGGAAACAACTTCAAGTATCCTCATCCAGGCCTAAGGAATGTATTACTCTTACACAGCTTTGTTTCTATACTCTTCCCATGTATTCTCCTATTTTTGGACTGAACTTCAGCTATGCAAGGACAAATTCAAACTCTGGCACAATGTGCTCTCTCTCTGCCTGCCAGCACCAGCTGAGGAACTGGAGTATCTGTGCTGATGCAGAGCAACAGACAACACAGCACCACTGCCAACTAGATCAGATTTACATCCTTGGCCCTGCACTGCCCCAGTACCCTTTGCAGCCCAGTTCACTGCTGGATCTGCTTTCTCTGGGACAGCTGCTAAGTCTCTCATCTTACCCAGTGTCTCACCCTTTTTAAAGCTTCAGAACATGCTTCCTCCTGCAAGGGAGCACCAGGCTGTGCTTCACCAGAATTCAGGAAGGAAGACCCAGTGTTTTGAGGCTACAATCACATAATTGCTTCCTGAAGATGATGGACTCACTGAAAGCTAAGTCTACCTTTGTATTTTCCAAGATCCAAATTTTTAGTTTACATGTGAAATTCCTTAAGAATTTTTCTTTTTAACTGGACAAAACTCTGCATAAGGGAGAGCACACAACAGTAAATACTATTACATTAGCACATAGGATAGAAAATGCTGAGACAGCAGGAGCTCTGGAGAACATAAATGGCTCAATTCCTCAGGCAAAAAGTTACCCAAGGGACAAAAGGTTACTTGCTGCTAATTAAGTATTTACAACTGCAGATGCAAGACTTGTTTCAAATACACAAGAAAGTCCTTAATGTATTTCATTTATTGTGCACGTTTGTATTTACCTGGAAGGAGCAACGCCAACTAAATTAGGACCCAGCCCTCTGAAGAGAGAACGAGGGCCTTCATTTTGCAAGATCATCCTAGAAAACAAGAAGACAATATTGTAACACTCAGAGCAAAATTAAGGAATGCACTAACCACCAGAACTACACCATGTGAAAAACTTTCATAGTAACTGACAATACAGTGCTGACCACAAAAAAATTTAGTCATTTCCTAGAATCAGCAGAAAAAATTACATTATTGCTCAACATACCATGAAAATGATAAACTAAATGCAGAAGTAAGACTTGACATCTCAATACAGTTAACTTATATACAGGAACACCTACATGCACAGAGTTGTCTGTTAGGAAGTTCAAGAAAGCGTCCTTGAATCAGGGAGAAAATACTAAGCATGGAAATGTTCCCATTCATGTAGGTTGTAGATTGTTCAGGAGGCAAAAATACTTAATTCTATACTACCCTCCTTTCATCACCCTTCAGCTCCCAATGTTTGTGAACTTTTTTGTGTGGGAGGGCCAGGGAGCAAAAGGCAAGAGAGGAGAGGACAGAGACTTCAGAATTCCAGTTTCTCTCAGTCACTGCTGTCCAAGAGCCACTCTGGAAGATGCTGCTCCACTGCCTATGACACCCCAGCCAGGGACACCTTTAGCAATTTGTTATTATTTCCTCCTCTTAAAGAGAGACCTCCACATGGCTTTGCATGTTCTACCCCAGTGATTACACAAGACTCTCTACAAGACACCAAGTTTCATCACAGAAGTTTGTATCTGTAAGGCTGCTTTCCTATTTGTACTGCCTTTCCCACAACCATAAAATGCTGAAATCCACGACATAGTCAACTAGAAGCCCATTCTTAGCTTTAGTCTTCAAGACATGATGATTATTTTGACTATAGCAAAAGAATGTTGAAAACTTCAATGAGAGAAGTGACCCTTCCTATAGACTGGCAGGAATTCCCTATCAGTTCTGAGCTGCTGCCTGTGTGCTCCTAACCAAGCACTGCTGCTGGGCTGTGGAGCCAGGAGTTTTTTGGCTTTTGATTCATTCCAGGGAAGACAATCCTTACCTATCCATGCAAGGTAATTTGCCAACAGTAACTTAGACAGGAGTGTAACCCATGCAGAGTCACAGCCACAATAGAGTCCTCCTATCTCCTGTACCACATCTACTGTAAACACAGCTTAGGAGAGATTGCTTGGGTGGCAGCAGGGTGTAACCTTGCACATTTGTGGAATTTACAGGAAAGCATTCTACAAGCAGCGAGTTGAGACTTCAAATAAGGCATTATTAGTCCTTCAGTTTTGCAACATGGATCCCCCATAGTTGTGGATTTTAGGAAGAGCTGAGGACCATTATGTAGCAAGGTACCCTGGCACAGTAAGAGACTATGCATCAATATTCAGTTCTAGTGAAATCAGTCTGCCCCACAATCTAGATGCTAATCACATTGGTATTTTAAAAAGTATGGTAGGACATGGGAGGAGAAACAAGGACTACCTGCATCCCATTACTGCAAATTGCTCTAGCAATTACTTTAGAACCAGATTTGAAGTTAAGAATTAACTACATTCCCAGATGCAACAAAACAGAACCCTGTGCTTACTGATTTAGAAACATTGGCCAATGCACACAAATAGTTCTGTATATTTCTTCTTCAAAGAACCATGCAGGTTAATGACAAGTCAATTACTCAATAAAGCCTTGCATAAATGGCCATTTTGTTTGGAATTTACTATCAGAACAAACAAGTGAAAGCAATCTATAGCACTGAAAGAGATTCCAAGCCTATTCTGACTTCCAGTAGCTGAGTCACTATCGCTCTGCTGCTAAATCAAACTGAAAGCTTACCTTTGCTTCCACTAAGCAAAAACAAACCAGTGGTTCTGCAGTTACCACTGCTATTTAGGATACTGACATATACTGTGTCCAGCAACATCCCAGCTTTTTGTCCGTAACAATCAGCTATCATTTCACCATGTGGGCAGCATCACTTCACAGCAGTAGTTGGAATACTGAACACACACTCAAAGATACCTTGGAAATACAAATTATTTGGACCTGCCTGTCATCCTGAAAGCATTTTTATGCCTTGCAATGCTGAACCCAATTAACATGATCTGTATGCACTTAAACCACTAGTACCACATCATGTGTTACACATGTATATATGCGCATATAGCTACACATGTATTCAAAGCAGCAGGAACCTCAGTGTCTTGCAAACTTAGGAATGAAGTGTACCCAGTCTATCTGCTTCTTTTGGATCTACAATCCCAGAATTTGATAGAGCAGCGAAGAGCTAAAGAGAGGTTGCAACAGACAGAATTATAATGGAGGTAGTTACTGATGCTCTTTTGCATTCAGACACCAGGTGGAGGAGTGCCAGAGGCCGCACTGAAAATAGGACACATATTTTTTGCATTAAAGAGCAGATCCCAGGGCCTGCTCTTGTTTATTGAAAGCAGTTAAGGGCAAATCCATGGTTGGAAGAGCAGGAAAGTGCTCCATACAGCCTCAACTGACCTTCTTATGTCACATGGAGAGCCTGCACTGGGAGACTGGTGAGATTTCCATTTCCAACACCATTGCCATCACCTCAGGTTTAAATTGCGCAACATGAACGATGAGAAAATATAATATGACATGCAACACAAATATTAAAGAAAGAAAGAATTTGCTTTTGTTGCCAGAGAAGAGAATCACCTGTTTTTCTGACTTTGTTTCCAGACAGAGATGCCTTTCAAGTCACCTCCACTTATGCTTAAGATGCAGAAGTGATTCTACAGCAGTCAGTTCACTGAAATTCTGACATAATTTGCCTGAATCACTCTGCTTTTAGACTGTGTAATGTGAGCCTTAAGCACTGCACCGAATTTGCTATGACACAACTAAAGTCTGACAACTATGAGTCAAAAAATATCTAATGACAGTAAGGGCATAACAGTAACAATGGAATCCAGTTTTATTTCCCCACTAAAGAGCCCTAGTACCTTAACCAAGAATAATTATGTCCTGCACATATGTATTTTTATTATCTCAGTCCATTGCCATGTCATGTGGGATTTTTTCATATTTACTGTATTTAAAGAACTTGCAACCCAGGCTTTGCATCTCAGCCCTAAACAAAGAACAAAAGCAGCAGGAGAGACACATTCTTGTATTACAGATAAACAGCATGTAAGAGGGCAATTGTTAAAGACAAACTAACAAAACAAACAAGCCCTACCAGTAAAGTTCATCATAGGCTACCTCTACCTCAGTCTGACTTTGCTTCCTGGGAATACCAAGTTATCTTAAGTTTTAGGGATGCATTTACAGCATAGGAGGCTTCTAGCAGAGCAGCATTACAAAAACACATCTACTCAACCTGCTATTCATTTCTAAACAGAAAATGAATTCATAGCCAAACATTCAGAAAGAAGCTGAAGCACTCTACTTCCATCAAGAGAAGCCACTAAGTCAAGCAGATCTCTTTGCTGGTCACAATTCAAGCCTTTGCTTCCCACATGTCTGTTCAAACATGTTCACCCATCAGACCCTGAAAAAAGAGCCATGAAAAGACTCTGAACTCAAACTTTCATGATAAGAATGATCTTCCATTCAAGGAGCGATTTGGGTACTACCTCCATTTAAACAAATCCTATGCTCTAACCAGATTAAGTTTAAACCCTACACTTCAGCTGCTGGAAGGGGCTCTCTACATACTTCTTACTAATTAATTGATAACAGAAGTTGTCAAGACTCAACCAACTCTCTAATGCAAGAAGCAGTAGCAGGTCCTTCCTGTAGGAAATCTCCCCTCATACCCAAATACTGAAGGTACCTCCCCTCTCCTTAACTGGCTAGCTTGAGTCCCCCAGGGAAAAGTGAGCTCTTCCTGTGTGCCATACAAGCAGTTTAACTGTAGCCTTACAACTTTCCTGCTGGCTCCTGAACTACACAAGCATTGCAAACAAGGAGAGGAAAAGCAGCCCCCATTCAGTAAGGCACTACACAAACAGATCACTGCAAAAGCCTCCCTTAGCAATTCCTTACTAGCTCTGAAAGAATGTTACAAGTCACACACCCACCAGAAGATATTCAAAGGCAAAAACTGTGTGGGTGGTGAAAGTTGAAAGAGACTAAGAAACTGAGTTAATTTTAATTGCCTCCGTATTCAGTAACTTCTATGATTTGCACACAAAACAGTTAAAAAAAAGTCTTACACTAAGGCCCCTTCAGGATGAAAATGGGAGTCTGGCACTTAAGTGTTAGTGAATTTTGGGGATGCAGTTTGGAGCTGCAAGTTGTACAAGGTATACATACTCTGGCTACTTCAACATACAAACTCAAGCATGAAGAACATTTAGAAAATTGGAAACGCAGTTAAAAAGCAAAATAGGAAAGTAATCTCCTGGTAGCACCATGACAGACATAAAAGTCTGAATCTTTTATACAGATTTTGATCTCCTCGCTCCCCAAAATGAACCCAAAATGTCAGGTACACTCACTTCAGACAGTGGAGAGGTCCAGGAGAAACTCTGGTTACTCGGTTGACGGCAGGACCGTTCACAGTGTTGAGATGAACTTCAGAGATGTAGAGAGTCACAGAGGAGGACTGCAGTCGTGTTTTTACAACTTCCAGGGGACATGTCAGAATTGCACCAACAGTACCTCCACATCTGCAAAGATAAACACGATCATCATGCTTTTAACTGCAAATAAACTGAAGGATACATTCATATAGAATTGACAGTATAGTTAACACAGTCCCACTGCAAAAAGTTAAGAACCAATGGGAACATGTGACAGTGACAGTTATTTGCCCTTGAAGGCAAGCAAACTGTTAAAGTCAGTTTGCAAACCCTACAACTTGAAGTGAAAATTTAAGCAGACAAAACACAGTGAAGGTGCATAGTACATGCTGTTAAAATCAGTTCTGGAAAGTAGATCAATAGTTTAAATGTTTAACTTCTTATGGTAATTTTTACCTTTTTTTTTAATGTTTAATGTGCTCCTGACCACAAAAAGGTGCCAAAAATCCTTAAGGGCAGGATATTATACACTATGCACACAGGACTACGCGTAAAAACTGGTAAATCTGTGGTGTCACAATTTAGTACCATCTCCAAAAGCCCAGTTGTATTCTGGTCCTTGTACCATGAAAGCAGTAATTGCTCAAGCGCTTCCCAAGCTCTGCCCACTTCAGCAAGGCAGACCAGGCACTGCAGAGTGGAAACTGCAAAGCCAGAAGAGCTCATGTGGCTGACCAGATGACGACTCACTAGGTTTGCTTCAGTCTGCCATTCTCTGCTCAACCACAATGCAGCCAGGAACACACTGCCCTGCCCAGCACCTTCTTGGGCTTCTTTAGAATTCAGTTATTAATATCTACATTCCTAGCTGTGCAACTACAGCCTTGGGGGGAAAAATAGCAAATCCACAAATTCTGAGTTCCAAGGCAGTCTCTTGAACCTTTTCAGAGATCGGTATTCTTAACACTGCTAAACACCCTTCTTAAAAACTATGGCCAGGACACTACTTATCTCCTTTAAAAACAAACAAACAATCCAACCCAAAGAAGCAAAACTTGACTTCATTTTCAGTATTGATGCTAATTGCAGCTCAGTTTGAAATCCACTAACACATAAATACAATTTGTATTAAAGTCAAAGGGCCCACATTTGCTTCCCCTAATAAGTATATATAATAACATATACATAAGTGCTTGATTCTGACAAGAGAGTTATCAGCTATTTTTTTTCTAACACAAGAAGCTCAAACACCCCCAAACCCTATAATAAGCTGGAAGCCTGTTCAAGTAATTTTAAAACCTTTTCCAAAATGAAGAGTTCAGTCCAAATTAGGAGTAATAGCTAAGACTCAAGATATGCCATAAATTTTCACAGGAGGGTAGTCTGATGACTCTTCTACCACGGAGAATACCAAAAATACAACACTGCATCCTACAAACCTAATCTGCTTGTATGAAGTGAACTGAGTAGAGCTGCCAAGTAGAAGTTTGATGTTCACTTAACACTCCATTTAAACCCAGTGACCTAGAGGTATCCTATTACTAAGCCTAAAGGCATCCTGCCCATCCCTAGCTCTAACATTAGACTGAAATCTATTCTCTTTCAAGGCTTAATTGAGGTAAGATACCGAGTTTCTCTGCCAGTCTGGAAAAAAGGGTTATCCCAGGAAGATGAAAGACAGTCTTTCAGTGTATGCTGCACACATGCAGATCCAGCCTGACACAGACATTAGAGCAGCCTGCTCTGAATGAGCAATTCTCTTGCTTCTAACAGCATGCTACAAATAGACCTATTTTAAAATTAAGAGCTGCAGAAAGAATAGATGTGCTAATATTTATTTTAGCCAGGGTTGGAAACAGTAAGAGCCTGTAATGCAAAGGTTCAAGACATGAACAGCATGTGAGAAGCACAGGTAGGTCACTCCCAAAACAATTTGACATGAAGCTAAAGCTCTCTCTAAAGCTCTGAGACAGACAGAAAGCTGTCTGTGTTTCCTGCAGTTCAAGCCAGGCCCCACTCCATGGTAACATGCCTGTGCAGGCAATGAAGGAAGTCAGTTTTAGAGTTTACTTCCTTTCCTACAACCCCTCCATTTCTGTTCTCCTTGAGCTTACTCTCTTGAAAACTTTTCTGCATTTGATTTTGGACCAGTTCCACAAGAAGTTGTTCTCAAGAAACAGTAATCACAAGAGAAAGCATAAGGTATGACATATTAATGAGATAAATGTTATGGAAGTAGGGAAGAAATCAGGACAAAAAAACCTGACCTACATTCTTGAACAGGGCTTGGAGTTTGGAGCCCTTAATTGACCCCTTCTCATCCCCCCCCCACTACACCAGAGCAGAAAAATTTTCTGAAGTTGAAGATTAACACTGACCTGGAGCTCATGCCCTGCATGCTCCCCTGCACCACACCCATATCACAAGGGATGCCTGACGGCTGCAGTTCCACCAGACATTAAGGGTGGATGGGGCAGCAGTGGATTACTGAGGAAGAGGGCTGATACACAGCTACTCTGTGCTTGTTGGTTTTGGCTACAGCAGGCACTGGTCAGTGACAGCACCACGTTCACATGCATCCTAAAGAAGCAGCAGGTTCACCTGCCTCCCTTTAAGAGCCCTTTCCTGCACCACATTCTGCCATTCAAGTAATTTCAAATAATCAGCACCCTTGGCAGTTCATTGCTGTTGTGTTTCTTTGGTTACACATTTCTTAAACAATTTAATATGTTTCCACTGAACCCAAGAATATTTTCAATGTTTCCCACTAACTATTAATAGTTTATATTAAACTTCTTCTCCATACTCAATCTTCAAAACCTCAAATTTCTTCTTACAGCTGAAGAAAGCTAAGAAGTTTTACAGTGCTGTGTGGTTTTGTAATGCGAGTCTTAGCAAAATCCCAAATTTCTAGTTCTGTCAAAGTAACATCTCTTTCTCAGCCCTCAAAAAGCCCCATATAACAGAGACAACATTTGAAACTGAAGGAGTGAAAGAAATGTCTTTATGCTGAGGAACCAGAACTTTCTCAATGGTCACAAGATGCACCGAGTTTGAATTAAACTACTAAACAAAGGCATAATCCAGCAACTACTCTGACTTGTCTATTTCACTTGACCTTTAAGATAAACACCTCAAAGCTTGACAAAAATCTGTTTATGAAAAACTGTCAATAAACAGGGCTTGTGGATAAACAAAGAAGAGAAACAATTAAAAATATGCACTCTGTACAAATAAGCAATTTCTAAAACTTCTAAGAAACATAGCAGCTGTTCTGTTACAGCATCAAGGACAGTGTATTTTACTTAGAAATGTATTTCCAGCCTTGCTTATTTAACACCCTACTGGGAATACCACCAGAGACAGCGACGCTTTTGTGCTCGAGTCCTGGCAGGTCATTAACAGCCAGCCACCAGCTCCAGCCTACAACAAGTGCTCTATAAACTGCCAGCAGACTGCTGCCACCTTTCCTGCTCCCCTCCTCACTCATTCAAATTAAGGGGAATACTTTTAGCTTGCGGTTTAACACAAATTAGGAACTAGAACAGTTCAGAAAAACATTTTTAGCAATTTGAAAAGGATGAGATTTCATCTGAATAATGCAGGTGGGATTTTGTAAACTACTTCAGAAATTTCTACTACTTAAACCCACTCTGGGCTTGAGTTTCTGCAGTCATGCACCCAGCAGGCCCCAACAAGTGTGACTTGTAGGAACATTAACTAATGTGTAACTTTTTGTCCAGGATTAGATGAATTTCACCTGCTAGAGTAAGTAGGTGAACAAACACACTCCTGCTGACACAGTGCAAATGGGAAATGAAAACGGCAAGACCTGAAACACTCCTGTGTCTGAATGCTTACTGCAGGTTTCAGGGAATGCTATTCAGATGACCACTTGCTCATCTTATCCTAAATGTGATATTTGCCTTTAATCAATGTTAAGATTATGTCAAGATAAACCTTGACCCTGTTATCTTTGGTCTACATTAATTTATGTATTTTACCAGCTACTTACCTTTTCTGCATGAAAATGAAAATACCATGCAAACACTGGCAGTCAAAAGAAACAGCAAGTAAACTGAGCTCAATTCCGTCAAAAAAGTATCCAAGCCACTTACAAACAGAACACTTTTATCTCTTCATCAGTTACCGCAAATTCAGGTCCCAGGTTCAGCAGTTTCATGCAGATGTCTTACAACCAGAGTAACTGTCACATCAACAAAGTTGCAACTTTGGATATTACATTTATAGTATCAGTCTTTAGAGTATAGAAGGGCTTTAGCAAGTACAGGTTTCAGAAACAGCATTCATTAATCCTGAATTTTCAGGGTTTTCCTGGTATAACACTGTTCAACTAGAGTACTAGCAGCCACAAACCCTTAATCACTTTACTTACCAATTATGTTTCTTTGCTGAAACTTAGAAAGTGTAAGTTAAGCTCACATCCATAAACTACAAATACTAATTAAACTTGTGATGCCTAATGAACAGTGTAAAAATAAAATCCCCTGATGTGCTGCCACATAGAAACTTACAAGTGAAAACAGGAAAAACACCACCAGGGGATCAAGCATCACTGGGTTCCATTACCAAAACAAATATCAACATGAAC
Organism: Irena cyanogastra; assembly: GCA_013397155.1. NCBI lineage: Eukaryota > Metazoa > Chordata > Aves > Passeriformes > Irenidae > Irena > Irena cyanogastra. The sequence continues at coordinate 232,621 of VWZV01002528.1, forward strand.
AGCGTAGCTTTTATTAGGAGACTGGGTAAATCAATATTTACAATAACATTTATATTAAGAAAAAACAGTTCAAAGCATCTAGAAAGAATTATGGAAAAAATACCAGTGGCACAGTTTCTCAAGTACTGACAGCAATTCTCATGCAATTTAGTAACCCCATGGAGCAAACACCAACCTTTAAACCAACACTGTCTAATTGCACACAAAAGTGTACTGAATATAAAGACAGTCTCAAGTTTGGACAGAAGGGCACTAACCTCCTTCTCACTTGTTCTGAAATACATCCAGGGTTATGCCACAGATGTATTTTAGGGCAGAGAGGAGCTGAATGCTTGGCAACTCAGTTATGGCTCAAGTGGCTCTTTCCTGAAAGGTGTAAAAAAGTCCCCACCATCACAATACCTGCTACACATGATTAACAACCTTCTGAAATCAGAAAAGCCCAAGGCTCTCTTACCTTTATTTCATACATTTCAGCAGTGTCTGATCTTGCTGGGAATTCTAATACTATGTTAAATACATTTTCTGCACCTTAACCATTTTAGCCACTGTAGAGATTTGCTAAGAACCTCTGTCAGACAGAGTATGATTACAATTACAGACCAATTTGAGACAGTTCTATAATCAAGATAAATAAAGAAGCTCCTCCCTATACCTCCTCACACACTAAATTAGAACACAGCCAAATTTCTGCAAGAAATACCAAGAGTGAAGAAAAGAAGCAAACCCAAGACTATCCAAGTGTGAACTCAGAAAAGCAGCTGTCCGCCTCCTAACCCAAACCCCTGCTTTTGCTGAGGAATCAACACTCATGCAAATTCACGGCTCTGATGGAAGTTTGTATGATACACAATTACTGTCATAAGCTTTCTGGAAATGCAGAATTAATCATGAAAATCTGAACACTTTTTGTAGCCAACACCTGAATTTTTACTGTATGGTTGAAAGGCACTACATCCAAAACATACTAATCTTCCCTACAAAGCAAAACATTAAAGTCTTCTGCTACTTTTTAAAATGAGTCTAACAATTAAACAATCAGCCATAACTTATTACTTGGACTAAAAAAAATTATCTACATCCTACATTTCAATCACATGACTTTTTAATTTAAGAATGAGGAATGTTCAACTGCACCCTTGGTTTAGAATAAAATCACGTGAGTTTATATTACCAAGGTAATGTCTACAGTGACAACAGCTGCTATTTGACTAAGTGGGGGGAAAAAGAGAACCCCATACAACCTAGGCAGCTACAGAGAAATCCCAGGATAGCCCCACTTATATCACTAAACAAGTAATGTCGTCTGTCAAAGTTCCATTACAGAAAGCAGGAACTGAAGGATGAACATCAACATCTAAAACAAGCAAAAAACCAAAACAAGCCAAAAAACCACCAAAACAAAACAACAACAAAAAACACCAAAAAGCAAAAACAACTTCCTTCCTCTAAGTTTCACTGAAGACTAAAGATCACTCAGGTGATCTGCAGCACACCAGGCTTGCAAAATCATGAGATGTCCTCAAAAAACTCTTCCACTGCAAAATGTGACCAAACACACTGTGTTAGCTTGGCTGAACTAAAGTTACAGGAAATATGTGGCTCACAGTCAGCTTTCTCCTCACAGCATAACCCCCAACCCAGCTGGCCGGCACCTATCCATAAACCAGACTGCTCTGCAGTGAATAGGAATGAGCAAGCTGAGCTGAGCCATCCTCATCTGCTCTCAAGTTTCAGGTTCATAAACCTGTTTCTGACATAACATATAATTCTGCTCAGTAATCTCCCCTGTGCAGAGCTGTGAAGCTGAAGGGCTACAATCAGGCACCACTCACAGAATCCTTAGGGATGGAAGGGCCCTCTACAGATCATACTGTCTAATGTCCCTGCCAAGGTAGGGTCACCTGGAATAGGTAACACAGGAACACGTCCAAGTGGGGTTGGAATGTATCCAGAGAGCAAAACCCCACAACTTCCCTGGGCAGCCTTTTCCAGTGCTCTGCCACCCACAATGTAAAGAAGTTCTTCCTTGTGTTGAGGTGAAACTTCTTTTGCTTTCGTTTATGGTCTCTGCTTATTGTCTTGTTGCCAGGCACCACTGAAAAAAAGTCTGCCACCACTCTCTTGGCACCTCTTTGAGATTCACATGCATTAATGAGACCCCCTCTCAGTCTTTTCTCCAGACTGGACCAGAAAACAGGCCCAGCTGCCCTAGTCCCCTCATCGTATTTGTAATCACCTACTGGACCCTCTCCAGCAGCGCCTGCTATTGCTTTTCTGAATGCTTACAAGGATGCAAAGTCTGAAGAAAACAGGACCCACTACTGCATCTTGGGCCTCCTGCTGCATAACCACTCTCCTCATAAACAGGGTGCAAGAAATCAAGGGGATGAAAAAGCCCCCACACAGGCACTAGATCAGGTGCACAATACTTGAAAGTGTGCCAAAAGCAGAGAAAACACTGACATGACCCAAGTCACTCAGACTTGCTTAGAATCAATACACTATTCTTCCACCTCAAACACTTGAGTCTAGAAGCAGCAAGCACATTTTTGTCAGCAAAGAGCACAAATGGAAATCAAAGCTTCAGGCTCTGTCATGGGATGCAAGATGTGTCTCTACCACTTCTGTACAGCCATGGTTACTCCTCAATTACACTATTACAATCAAGCCCATCAGGACCCCCAGCTTTCCCTTTTAGGCTGGGTGCCCTTCCCACCCTGCCCCTGGAAGAACCACAAGCTTCAGAAATAAACCCTATACATTTTTAAGCCTAAAAACGTACAGTTTGAAATTCATTAATAGCTGCAAAGGTACAAAAGTTACTTCAAACCGAACTAACGCCACGTCTTTATTTCTGAGTACATTCTTCCCTCCCATTTCTTCTGCTGTCATGCCTGGAGAGCTGCATGACCGTGCCAAAGCCCCACGAGGAAGCGCAGCACACACCGGAGCGTTAAAACGCACGGCATGGATACAGCGGCCCTCGGACACGCGCGTGCCCAGCGGGGCATTCCCGGCCCGCGAGTCCCGGCAGCCTCTCCGCACAGCGGGCAGCCCAGCCACGGCGGGCCCTGCGTGCTTCTCCACGAAAACCAGATAAGGGACAAATTGGAAATTGCGACCAGAGACAGGGGCTGGTTTTACGGGAAGCCTCCACCCCCGGCTCCCCAAGGGCCCGCGATCCACCCGTGACACAACGCAACGCCCGGGGCCGGGCCCGACCGCGCACAGCGGGCCCGGAAAGGCCTCAGGGCACGGGGCGGGAAGCAGAGCGCGGCCCGCTCTCTCCTCCCCGCGGCCCTTCGGGCACAGAGGAGCAGGGCAGCCCCCCAAAGCCCTACCGAGATGGCCCCAGGCAGCCGTTCCAGGCCGCCGCCACCGCCCCGCGCCCAGGCCAGCCAGCAGCGGGCACGGGAGCGGGGCCAGACCCGTAGCCCAGAGAGGAGAACGGGAAAGCGCAGGAGCAGCTCCCAGGGCTTCACCTACCCGCCGGCAAAGAGATGCACCAGGGTGTCTCTTTGGCTCATCCTCGTCGCCTGTACCCGGGCGCGAGGAAAACGGTGCCGGGCGCTTCCGCCCCACACTCACGGCGCCGCTCCTGGCGGGGCTCAGCATAAATAGGGGCGGGCCGGCTCCGCCTCCCGCTGCCTGCGACTTCCAGTGAGGAAGGCGGGGCCGAACCGGGCCCGCCTCTCGCCGCGGCCGCTGCAGCGCCGAAAGTGCGTGGTATGAATATGCATAAACGAACCTGCATGAACCCCGCAAACAGAGTCTGCTATTGGCTGCGACAGCGTGACGTCAGCGCAAGCACTGGGCCCGCCTCGTGAATATGCAACGAACCTCTTCGCCCCCAGTTAAACAGAGGCCGCCATTGGCTGCGGCATCTGACGTCACGCGCGCGGTGCTTCATAATGTCGGGCGAGCGGGCGGGGGTGGCTGTCCTTGAGGCGGCAGCCCCGGGTGTGGGGCGCGCTTCTGGCGGGCACTGTGCCTGCTATTCCAGAACCGTCTGGACACAGTGCTGCTCCCTGAGCTCTGGGATGACCCTGTCCGAGCAGAGAGGTGGGACCAGATGCCCCACTGTGGTCCCTTCCAACCCTTCTGTTACGCCCTCGCCCGCTGGGAAGGTGACAACCAGCAAGTGCAGAAAATGTGAGGAAAAGGGTATGAAAAGCAGTCCGTGCCCTCAGCACCCCAAAACAGCAGCATTAGTAAGGCATGTGGTGGCCTTAGTTTTTGTTTCCTCTTATTCTTGAATTCTGGGTCATCCCCTCAGATACTGAGGTAATCCCATCTCCCCAAAGAGTCGCCCAAACACTGCTCCTTGGCCCTTTCTGTAGGGAGTATCCTGGCTCACTGAGGGGCTTTCATCTTGGTTTTCCTCAAAAATGTATGGATAGCTGATGCCTATATAACTTAGATCAAAGTTACAAGGTGCTTATTTAGCTTGATTTAGATCGATATAAATTAATCATGACTTTTTATATTATCAATATAACCTGATATATCTATCTAATCCAATATCAATATAACCTTAATCATGACTTTTTATATATCTATATAACCTGATACCTGTAGAACCTGAATCATGACTTTTTATATAATGTAATGGCTAATATATGGTTAACTAGTTGCTTAATGCTAAATAGACAAAAAAAGATAAAACTCGCCAGGTGGATAGCTTTAGAGATAGATAAGTATAGTACTAATGAAAAATGGGCAAGTGCAAAGCTAGTTAGCCACTAAACAGTTCAGGCTGGTTAAGACCAGACAGACCGAGGAACACTGTAAGTGTGCATGCTCCACAAAGTTGAAAAATTCAGATGCAAAGAAGACCCTGGAAGCCTTCATCAAAAACCCCGATGACTCCCAAACTGGGGAGACACAAGTGCAGTGCAAAAGAACTGTCTAATAACCATCAGATCATACCATGTAAATTAGTTCCAGCATGTGTGTGATGATGTTATAGTGACACAGGCCTCCCTGAAAGAAGTCTGATGACTTTTACTATTGGTTTTGATCTTGGAATTTTGAGTTTGATTGTTGTATGTGTTGTTTTGTGTATTTTGTATAAAATTAGTGTTTCTTTTCTGTGTGTGTGTGTGCTAAAATACTGCAACCAAAGGTAATCCCTTTATCCACTGGACGGTGGGGGAAAATAGTCTGAATGGGACTTTAAATAAAAATAGAACATTACAAAAACTTGTATGAGTAAGATGTTTTGAAAATGGGACTTAATGCAATTTGGATGCTTTTATTTAGGTTCTGCACTCTCAGGTGTGATCCCACATGGCATCTTCTCTCCACACTTACCCTGATGGATGAAAAGGAAAATACGCTGTAAGAATCCATATCTGTTTTTTTCCATACTTCTATTGCAAAAACCTTCTACTTAATATTCTTTTTTACCTCTTGATTCCTTAGAAATAATAATTTAAAATAGAATTTGTTTGGATGGGATTTGAGCTTAGTTTTCCTATTCTGCCTGGTGTGACTAAGGGTGTAATAGAACTCAACAAAGGTGTCATAAGGAGAAAATGTAACAAAAAAATTGAAGACTTTGTTTCAGTTTTTTTTCTAACTTTTCCTCAAGATACACATAGCATGCGCAGGACTTTTTCTCATGCAGTCTTTGAGCAGAACACACCCTTTCCTAAATTTCGTCATTGGCTTTCCATGTGAAAAGGAACAACAGCATATATTAGAATACCTAATACAGCTGACATTTTTTCTGCTCCTTTATAGCAGCCTAAGGTGGGAGAATGGATTCTTCCCATGCAGCAGAATCTCTGCTGCCTTTTTTCAGCTGGGTTGCCAAAAATTGCATTTGTCTTTCTCTTCATAACTACAGTGTTGGATTCACATCCTCCTTAATATGGTTATGGTGACCGTCTATTTTTCTAATATTTATATGATCACATTACACAAGTTTAAAATATACAGGAAATGGGACCATAACTCCCCATCTGAAACATGGATTTTGTGTAGTCATGGCTTTGTTTACCCTATAGTGTTCTTTAAACAAGCACTTGCTGTCTTTTGCCAGTACCAAGGTTAACCCTCATAAAACAACAGTATTTGTACCAAGCAACCTATTTAAAATATTTAACATTCTTGGATGCCCTGTTTATCTCAGTGATAGATTCATTATTCCTTTTCCTGACCAAGCTCACAGAAATATATTTTCTTCCTTCAAGAAATGCGAAAACAAGGTTTATTTAGTTAGAGTTTTTGTTTCTGAACAATTTTAATCCAGTTCTCTATCCTTCTATGAAATTTTCCTGCCTTGGGATAAAATTATTTATTGATACCATGCAGTAATGGATGTATGCATTACATGCTCATGCAGACAGAGGGAAATGTTTATCCTCAGGGGACTTCAAAGGTAGGTAGGATGCTTCAGTCCAATAAACTTTTCAAGTTTATGTGAATGAAACAAACCCAAACAAAACCAAATAGAAACCCCAAACAAAACCCAACCCCCGTTTCCTGTTGCTGAATGGAGCACTGAGGCTGAGGAGCAGCAGACAGTGGCACAGAGCTCAGCTATGGGCCTGGCTCCGGGAATACCGTGTGGATAAAGCAGGCTGGGTATAGCCTGTGGTGCTCCTGGGAGTGCAGGCAGAGCCCAGCCTCTCTTTTAAGGCCTCAGGAAACACAACAATTACTATGAACTTGCTGGCCCTGAGCTGCTGCGTAGTGAGATGCAAGAAATCAATCTCCCTCAAGTAAGCAAATCTATGGAGGCTGCTGAGAACACAGGAAGAGGCCCAGCTGAGGTGTGCTGCTTAGTTTTCTTTCTAGGAACTGCCTTTTCCTGATCTCCTTTAAATGATCATCCCATTCACCATGCTCTGTTTGTCTCCAAAGATCGTGAAAAGCAAGCAGAGATGTCTTAAGGTATTCTCTTTAAACACGTGTATTCAGGAATGACAGGATGTGGAAAATAAAAAAATTATGAATACTCAGAATTCAAGCCTATGAAGTGAAATTTTTTGTTCATTTTCTTTAGTCTTTCTAATACTTCAAGAGCTTCTAGAAGAGTGAGTGAATGTAGACTATTCACATAACTGTGATCACTAACTTCATGTTCTCCTCTTTACATATTTTTTATTTCTAGGAACTCAACACTTATAATCCAGAAATTGTCAGAGACTATGCCATATTTTCTTTAAATTTCACAAGGTAATGTTTTTGTAATTGCACTTGGTGTGGGTTATCCTCAGAATATGTGACGTTCTCCTGCATTTCTTTCAGATGGAATAAGATGCAGTAATCATGTGCTGCACAGGGAGTGGGGTGGGGGTGGAGAAGGACTATTCCCACTGGGAGGCACAGTTTTCCAGGGTTTAACATCTATTCTGTCTCAGGGCCAGAATTAGTGCCAATACAAATGGTCCACGGTTGTAAATGTACATGTACATGTACAAATGTCATAGGTTGTAAATTCCAGAGGATTAGGTGTTGGGAATACATCCTGAACTGGAATGGCTGAAGGTGGGTGGTACTGCAGGAGCAGCTCAGATGAGACCTCGTTACAAGTACACAAAGCAAGGTAAAGCCCGAGGGCTTGGCAGCAACAAAATGTGAGTGGGCTGTTGCTCCAAGAGAGAAAACAGTGAGCTGCTCTCACAAAGAAGGCTAATATTAGACTTCAAATTACAACTTTTGTGCTTTGGAAAAGGAGTAATGGGTGATTGAGGCTTCCCTTTTTTTTTCATATTATTTTCTGTGTTCCATAGAAGACATTTTTAAAAGCAATTTGATTCAACATTTGTAAGTGGATGAAGTACAGCTCGTTAAACAGGCAGCATTAATCTCCTGATATGTCTGGCTTGGAAATGAGACTTGAGCTTGTGCTTACTGATGACACTGAGAAATCGAGTGCTTCATTATTGCTAATGAAGGTGGAAAGGTTAAATTTAGATCTAGAGTAAGCCTCTGGGAAGAAACTGGATGGGTTTCTTTAGTACATGTTATATGAGATCTATATGAGGGGTTTTTTTTTGCAGGGGGCATGGATTTTGGGGATTTTGCCCCCTTTTAAATACAATTTTCCTGGTATTTTATCTAGTCTGTTTCCATAAACTGTTCAAAACAGGGGAGATGGTGGTTTGGTTCTCACATAGTGTTCTCTTTCTCTCTGCTAGAATGTTCACAGAGCTTTTCAATGAAGGGAAAAGAATGTGAGACATATAAATCCCAAATCTTAAGATTGTCCTATAAATAACTTGCCTTCTGACTTGTGTGACTCAGACTTCAGTGATAAATACTACCAGCATGAATGGTGAAATAGGGATTTTTGTTGTCAGGAGTTGAACGTATTTTGAGTTGTGAATCTGGAGTCATAGCAAGATATTACAAGGAACATTTTAACTCATAAAGTGTACTGATTCTGAAAGTGAACAAAATGCGTATGTTTGTACTGCTCCTTCGAAATTGTAGAAGTGAATTTGTGCAATGGTGTAAAGTACAAGACATCTACTCTATCCTAGCAAAAGCTGACCACTGTGAGAGATTTTAAAAGTGCCTTGATTTTATCAATACATTTCTATCAATCTGTTTATTATTATATTTTTAACTCCATTTCACAAATAAAGAAGCAAAATGAGACAAGACAGATGTTTAATCAAAACCACTGGACAGATCAGTGACAGATGTAGAAATAACCTTTTGACCAAGAAAGCCAGCAGGGAGGGTGTGATAAACAACTGTCTTTATACTTTTTGTAGGCCTTCTTTTGCTTGAGAATGGAGGAGTCTCTGTTCCTTGAGGACATAAAAACCTTTGTAATTCACATTTGTAAACACATATTTCTAAGTCTATTGCTCAGTTGCTTGTTAATCTGAAATCTGTAGCTTACATAATATTCAGAAAATAAAGGAGGCGAGAAGAGGAAAAAGGATAATAAATAGGGAAAGAAGAAAAGAGGAGCAACTGATCTTTAAAATAGTTATGGGGATATCAGTACCTTGTAAATGACTGAGAGAGTGGTATATGGGTTTTACAGTCAGGAACATGCAGGTACTTACTACAGAGTAAAGGAAGTAATTCCTCATAGTTGGCCCTCATGACAGCCATGGTCAGCACTTTGCATGACAGGCTGTCAGTTTTTACAACCAGTTTATTCAGGGAATCAGGTGTACGGGAAAGCAATTGTGATTATCTACAAAATGGATGCCTTATCATAGAACACTTAAAAGATTTGTTTTGTTTAGACTGGGTAAATAAAGCTTAAGAAAAGATATGATTTCTGCTGGAAAAATATGTCAGAGCAATAGACTATGGAGACCAGAGCAGTAAAATACTACATAAGCTAAAGGTCAATATTAGCAGAGTCACCAGGAGTCATGAATAAATTCAGGTAGAGAAGAAAAAGTGAGAGTCTGTGATGTGACTTTCTACAGCATCCGGAGGGTAGAATGAAAGATTTCTAGTGTTGTGTGCACCCTATGCCCAGTTGAGTCTCAAACTGTGGCAAGATGGGTGGGTTACCTTTCAAGGCATCTCTCTTTTGAAAGGGGTGAATCCAAGGTGCAGTTCTGTTCTAGCCCATCACCATAGCAAGGGCTTCTGTCCTTAGGTTACTTTGAGAGAGCTGTGTAAACAATGTCCCATGGCTCAGAGATAAACTTCCTGATGTGAAAAACTTCAGATTTTTGAGACATTTACTCACTTCTAGATGAAACAGAGCTTCTACTTTGTTTTGTTTGTTTGTTTTTAGTTTTTTGGGGTTTTTTTAATCAAAAGGCAGAAGGAAGTGTCACTCATTTAGAAAAGGTGAATGTGTGACTGCATAGGCTTTACAAATATGGAGTAAGCAAATCCAGGGAGCTTAGCAGTAGTGTGCTTACTGCCTGCACCTCGCTCTTGTGTTTCTTGGAGAGGCTGGGTCTCAGTGCAGAGGAGGGGTCACAGCAGCACACGTTGCTCTCTGCGCTGTGCTGGCCTTTGATGTTTTATGTGAGCAGCCTGCTTTGGACAACTGAGCAAACCCAAGTACCCTTGGTGTGTGTAGAGGCTGTGGAAGTGTTTTCAAGCCACCGGCATTTGCCTAGGGAGTCAGTTACCTTGCTGCTCTCCCTTGATAAATGTGGTTTAATAATTAATGTCCATCTGGAAGAGATGTTACTTCTCTAGCTTGTCTGAGCCTGGACAAGGAATTTGCTGACCAGCAAATCCTGACCAGGTGTACATTAGAGACATAAGCTTCATTATTGCCAATGAACCAGTTAAAGAAATACTGCCAGGAGAATTTGTTTTTCGCAAGAGACAATTTATTGGAAGTTTTGGTGTGTAGCTGGGCAGTATAGTTTGTTTCCTTTGTATTGTGCACATGACACAAAGCTCAGTTAGAGCCTCTATTTTGAAGTGTAGAAACCATAACTAGAAGGAAAACTGTTACATCAGCTGCTACTACAAAGGGAGAATGTTGACTATTATTAACAGGTTGTTTATCCTAATGGGGCAAATATTATTTCAGATTTTATTTTCATTGCATGAAGTTTCAATGTTTCCTGCAGGCTATGGAAATGTCTTATTATGTTCCAGATTCTTCTGGTAGTCTCATTTCCTTCCAGAAATGGTGGGGGGAACAAAGTTTATTTGGGTTTGTTTTTTTAAAAGGGTCAGATTGCAATTGATTTTCTGCCCCCGAACAGCCTGTGGAAGTGATTCCTTTGCCTAGAAAAAGCACTTGAAGAATGGAAAGAAGCTACTTACAGTGTAAGCAATGCCAGTTTAAAAGGTGTTTAACAAAACAAAAAGGAACACCTACAAGTTGCTCTATTTTATTCAAGACTTGTAGGTACCTGGTTTATGATACTTGGGAATGGGGCTGTGATCCAGCCTCATCCCCAATGGGCCTCAGCTGGGGAAACCAGGTGAAGAGCATAGACTGTAATGAAGAGCACACAGGTGCAGTGCATGAACTATAAGGGGTAAAAGGGTTGGGCTTGAGAGCAGGAGGAGTAGATGTTTTGCAGAGGCTTACAGTCCTCGGAGGCTCATGATGCGCCTCTGTCTGAGCAGACAGTCTGAAGCCTTCCAACAAGGTACGGTGCTGCTCTAGGTTATTATGTGTCATGGCTATCTTAAATATGGGCTATGTTGTGAAGTGTGCTGCAGCAAAGATTTTGTGGAACATTTTACTTTCAAGGATCCTTACAAGGATTTATTTGACCTTTAAAACAAATTAACAAGATTATGATGAGCAAGTAATGGTTCTGGGACAGGGCATCAGGTCAAACAGGTGAAATAGCCATTTGTTCTGGAATTTATTTAGCACAAGTGGGCTCGTGTAGGTTCTGCAGATACAGCACAGTCTCAGACATAAAGCCTTGGTAACTCCTCATTTCTCAGTGCTGTTGTTTCCTCTCCTGTGAAGTACAAGCTTACTTATTTTTTAAGTATTCTCTAATCAAATACAGCGAGTTATGTTTCCCTAGTTCTTTGAAAATACTGTACAAAATCTTCTGTGCATTTTTTTGTAAGTTTAGACACAATGAGCCTCAAGTAGTCTCATTCATAACATGCTGTATGCCTTGGCCTTGATGAAATTGTAGCTTGGATGACTTTGATCTTATCAGCCTTGTGGAAAGAGGAGTGTTTTTTGTGATGTGAGATGAGTGAGATTTGGTGGTGGTGGCTTTTACAAACTTATCTTTCAAATTTTGACTGGATTTGGAATTAGGTTGTTAGTCACTGTGGTGGGAAGAGCTATATTTCATTTATTCCTATGACATGAAGTGATGAGGAAATTGAATTTATTATATTTTCATGGTAAAACATGATGCATTTATCCCCAAAAATGAAGTAGAAGTTCTGCATAACCCAGTGTCAATGGTGACCTAGATTTCAACCCTCCTATTTGTAATCATACTATGAAATTTTCTGGCTCTCTTTTAAAAGTGATCTTTTCAATTTCTATCTCTCAAAATACAAGAATTTCTGGCTAAGAATATACTCTTTATTCTTTCTTCCAGTTATAGTTGAATCTTATCTTGATTTTAGCTTGCCATGTGTGCCAAGCAGAAGTCTATGTGTTCACAAAGGCAAGTCTGTGTGAGATTATGCAATGCACATGTGCTTCAAGTGTCTCCAAATAGAATTCAATGTTCCTAAATCCAGCTCTGTAGTACAGTACTGACTTTATTTTCTGTGTTCTGCAAGTCTTGAGTTCAGATTAGTGGAAGTTTGATTCCTTGCCTGTCACTGTGTTTTATCCAGAATGGAGCACAATGTTGAAATTCTGAGATAGTTGACCATATTTTTCCATGAAGTGGAGTCTGAGGGGAGCTTTGCTGTGTGACTTGAGGCTTATGTCTGTCTTCTGTTAGAGCAGATGTTTTGAATTATTTTTTTAAAGATACTACCAGTTACTCTAAACCAAGCTCTCTTTCCTAACCACCATCTGTCACTGCAAAGGAAGGAAGGGACATCCCCACTGGAATGAAGGTGAAGTAGGAATAGGAGCTAGCGCCTACTCCTCATTCCCACTGTCCTTCACAGTCTTTTATTGATTTGTTGGTGTCAAGAATAAGAATACTCAAATAATGAAAGTCATCCTTCTGGATGTTGAAATAATCCTCAGAAATGAATATAGACAATTCTAATATCTAAGGGAGGATGGAAGAGGGAAGCATTGCAACTTCATTCAAGAAATTGTCAAGTTTATATGTGGGGCCTGCGTCTCTGGGATGGTGGTAGAGATACTGATAGAGGGCATCTGAGATAAATGTTGGTAACAAAGTGACAGGTTTTTATTTTAACAATATGTAAAGGTCTCTTTGAATGGCTTTAACCTCTGGTCTTTATTTTTTTTTTTTTTAAGGAACAAGCACTGAATGGCAGTACTCGGGTAGTTGGCTTTCTTCTTAAAAATCTGAATTTGTAGCATTTGGAGGAAAAGTTACTTGCTGTTCTGGAACAATTAATTCCAGAAAAGTAAGCTAATGGTGAGTTAGATTTAAGGTTATTATGTCTGCTGCTTCCTTCTGGTAAACATAAACTTAAATTAGGAATGTATTATTCTCAGGGTTTGACAAGTACCAAGTATTTATCACAATAAGAACACTGCCTTCCTATTGTTTACAAAAAACACTGAAAGAAGGCCTCTAGGTTATAATTCAACTCCCTTACAATTATCAAGCTGACACTTTGTAAAAAAGCTATTGAAGGAACCCTCATTAAGAATGTGTTCAAACCACCTTTGAAATACAGGTATGAAAAGTAGTTCAAAATACATTAGTGAGCATTACAAGAAGAAGGGTCCATGTTATTTACAGGGACACGTCATTCCATATTATGCAAGAGAGTTACTGAATCCAGTTGCAGTGATACATTTAAATTCTTGGGGGGTGAGGTGGGAATCCTGAGATCTGAATGTATGTTAAGTGATACGAGTGAGACTTTCAATGTCACTTAACTTATGTTTACTGTGAACAGATGGGATTTTTGGCTTCTAATTCTGAGTTGCCTTTAGGAATTCCATCCTAGACCAAGTCCAAGATACAATTTTTTTCCCCAGTCACTTAGTCACAGAAAAGACTGAAGGTGTGAGGATATATTGAAAATTGTTCTCTTTTGCACTTCTTGCTTGTAGTTATTAGTGATATTTTCTAACTGGAGGAGCTGTAATTAAAATCAGATGGCAAATATATCCTGAAATTTTTATGCATGAAAAACTTGCCAGCACTGCCAGCTGCTGATGCCGTTTCAGAAACATAGTTGTTTTTGCTTGTTATATCTGAATGGGTTGTTGTGGAAGTTTGTTTTCAATATCAGCCTAATTCTGGAAAGAAATAGAATACTTAAAAATATAGCTCCAATGTTTTCCTCATTTTCATCTGTGCTTTAGAAGAAAGAATATTACAGGTGGAGTTGGATGTTGCTCATATATTTTTAAACAGTACTGGTGTGTAATCCCGGAAAGGAGCATATACCATGATGTTAATGATATGCAATTAGGCAGCAGTCTGTAAAACCCCCAAAACCAAAACTATTTGGTGATCAAAAGACAGAGTTACGTTCCACCAGGTCAGATAAGCATATCTCCTATTTTGACTACAGTTTCCAAGAAATTCAGTAGCTGGAATTTGGTATTGCAGTCTCTATAGAGGCTCAACTTAATTGGCTTTAAGGATCTTGGGCCAAGTGACTTCTTTCACTGTACTGGAGGTGATGCATTAGTGTGTGTGTGTATGTGTGAAGGAAATACTTCCGCTGGAATAAAAGTAAGCATCTTCAAACAATGTGACATTTCCAGCTCCTCAGACTCTGTGTGGAACCTAATTCACACAGAATGTGATCAGTTGCACTTCAGTGTTGGCTAATCTTCAACTGCAGTCAATAAATCAGCCTGGGCAGGGAGAGAGTCAAACGTGTACTGCGGTGTTTGCTTTTGTAGCTTTTTCGAGAGGCCAGATAATGGAGACATCAATTAAGAGCAGGACAAACAGCAGGGTTCTTCCAGTGCAATAGCATTTCCCTTTCTCTAAATGGGACTGGGAATTTAGCTTTAGAGGAAGCAGCCAAATCAGTGGTTGTGTTTGTAAGCAATATAATTCAGACATGGCTGGTGAAAACTTCAGTGCTCAAACTTCTTACACAGAACACAGAGTGTAGATATTGAGTGAATGTATCAATGTCCGAACCTTCTTTACAGAAAACAGTGGTTTGGTTTCTTTACACCTCATTAATTTTCCAGTGTTTTTTTCCCAGTTATTGTAGTATGACTTCAAGACTCAAAATGAAAGCTCATTGTGATGCACATATGTGTGAAGGAAATACTTCAATTTGGATAAAACTGAACAAACTTAAATGTGCCATTTCCAGGCTCTAATGGAACCTAAGTGTGCTATTTCCTAAGTGTCTTTGCCAACAATAATCTTTTCTATGGTGGGTGAGACTACAATATTTATCCATTGACCTTTATTATTTGGGCAGTTTCATGTAAATATCCTCTGTTCCTCCACTGTTTTGTAATCTAATAGACTTGATAAATACCATGGTTTTATCTCTGTTTTTGCTGTGCGGATAGTTTGGCTCCCAGTCATGTTTCATAGGCCCCAAGCAATGATGTCTCCAGCAGTTAGAGGTGCCATTGCTGAGACTGTTGTTTGACAGGAAAAGAAAAAGCTGAATCAGAACATCTGTTGAGAAGTGCTTTGGCAGGGAGTTTGTCCTCAAAACTAGGAAGTAGGTTGTTCTGACTCTAAGAGCTGGTGATCTTGGGCTTGCAGAAGAGAGAAGCACCTCTTTATGGGGTTGTGTTCTGCTTAACAAATGTGTTCAGCTGGCAGTAGTTCAGGAGATTTACAGGAACCTTGTTAGAAAAGTGAGCCAAAAGGCAACACACTCTGGTAGTTGGTGATGATTTCTTACTTTGCACTGGATACTGCACAATTATTTTGCAAGAAGGCAGAGCCAGCTGTGCGATGGATGGAGCCACATATGTTTCCACACCCAAGAGAGAGGTTTGTGTACAGAATTACAGTCAGGAATAAGGCTGAGTGAAAGATATCAAAGGTTATTCACACACAGATGTCTGGATTTGTAGATAAATTCATTGGATTGGTTGTTTTTGTGTTAACTTTCTGACTATAAAAGAGTTTTATTGCATTGAAGTCTATAAAGCACTAAATAGTGAAGAAGTACTTGAAGATTATTCCATCCTGAACTCAAGAACCTTGCATGACTTGTGTTTGTGGTCTCTTTCCCAAACTTGAAATGGTCACACCACTGTCTTCCCATTTCCCCAGTGGCACCTTGCCACTACCACCCCCTAGAAAAGCTTAGTGTGAAGAGAGATGCCATGTCTTTCTCTCTCAGGTGCTGCAGCACTGAAAAAGCATGCAAAATGAGGTTAGAGCTTCTACCATGTTGAGCTTCTGCAGCAAAGCAGGGAACAGACACCAGCCAGGCTCCTGTTTGTTTGTTGTAGCATCAAGTAGAGGGAGCTGGACATAAGTCATCTGCAGTACTTTGAATGCTTCAATAGAACTAAGTGATCAAACTTTATAGGCCGCCCACAGTTTCCATGTTCACTGTCACACCACACGTGAGGTGACACTTTAGATTTTAATCCCAGATAACTAGTGCACGTCCCAGAACTGAAAGAAGCCCGGAAGGTTTTTGAATCACCACCAGATTGCCCGTTTGCTCGTCTTCTGTTATTGAGAGGGGCTCAGGAGACAAGGCCAAAATTGCCTTTTTACCACACTGTGGTAGTGTTTTGTTGTGGGCATCAGGGAATGCCTCTAGAGGTAAATGTTGTTTCTCACTAGAAGTGCTCCAGACAAGCAGGTTGGAATGATAGTGCTGATGATAGCCAGTATTTAAGGTGAACTTCAGAAGGAAGTGAGTGGTAACCTTTGGAATGATTAAATTATCACCCCAAAATGCATTTGGCATTTGTATATGAAATACACAACTGGCAAAGTATATGAAATACTTACATGCCATAGGTCAGTTCAGCTGAGCCATCTACTACAAGACTAATTCTGCTGGGCAAGACTTTATATCTGGTATTTCTGAACGCTTCTTGCTCCTAGAGGAACCACAGTGCAGGATATTAAAAAGCTACAGCTGTTTCAAGAAAGACTGCAGTGCCTGCCATAATAATTTCCTATAACAACACCAAAAACAAAACCAAACAACAAACAAACAAAGAACCACCCCCCCAGGCACCAAAATTTAAAAAAAAATTAAAAAAAGGTAAAGAGAGAGAGAATGTAACAATGAGGTTTAGGTGCAGGGAGTCTAACCAGTGAACTTCCAGTTGTCCATATAGAAGAGCAAAGTTACTAAATGCTACAAGAGAGGAAAAGAGGAGGACAGCTTTTAGAAGTTCTAAATTTACAGGGAATTCAGGGTGAAGTGGGACAATTAAGATCTGACCTGAAATATTGCTTAACCTCTTTTCTTGGCATTTACTTTCAGATGAAACCAGCTGGATTCAGAAAAGTGGTTCAGTGCTAAGTGCTTCCATGACCTGGAACTGGATCTGTTGTAATTGATAGCAGTTCCCTTTCTTGTATTTATCTTAATAAACAAAGTCTTTTTTCCTATCAGGGATGTTTTCAACTTCTCCAGATACACTGTTTTCATCAATATCTGTGGCTGTCCTGCTTGGAGCCCTTTGGACTCTGCACCATTCCTATTCACATGATGATCTCACATACCTCCTGGAGACAAAAATGTGTGCTCATGCAGCTAGGGAGTGGAAACTTACTGATTGTACAGAGCTTGGCAGGAGCTCCTGTTCCAGCCTTCTGACAGGAGCAGGGACAGGCTGCATTTCTCTAAGTGCTGAGGCAATCAAAGCCTTCTTGTCTCTGTGTTGATGCTTCTTCTCTCCCTGTTGTTTCTTTTTCCATTCTTATGACAAGTATGTAGTGCAAGAAAGCTGCTTTTTCTGTGCCTAGCCAGTGTTGTAGGCAAGGTTTGGAGCAAATGCAGACCCATTGTAACAACATTTCTGCAAGAGCCCTGCAAGTGGAACTGCCTACAGCAAGAGCACAGATGATGTTTTATGACACATCCACCTTTTAACATATTAGAGCAGAAGATGGAATGGTTCCTTTGGATCCCCAAATGAATTAGCAGTGCAAACTGGCTTTCTACTGCCTGGAGCTCTGTCTATGCTTCTTGTTTTAACTCTTTGCTAGCCACAATCCAGACCACAGAGAAAACTGAAGTAATTGACGAAGTTCCTTAACTGCATGAATGTAAATTTTCATTGTAGTATTAACTTACATAAGCTATTGCCTGCAGTGGAAGTGTGTTGCAAAAGCAGCATCTATGTGGGGCTCTACTGGGAGAGAACAGCTCAATGCATAGTACTTTTTCCTTTTCCTTGTTGAAACATTCATACTAGCAAGCTTTAAGGAAGTGATTCAAGCACATCTGGTGACCCCAGAGCCATAACTGTGCAGATGCTTTAGGGGAAGGCTTGGTGAGTTACTCCTGAAGGTTCAGAGCAAAGGCAGCCTGTTTCTACCCTTCCTTCCACTGCTTGATGCCCTTTTCATGAAGTCTTTTAAAACATGCAGTTTGAATGGGTCATATTATGGGCACTTACACAGTCAGGGCTTCACATGGATTTAATAACCAGCATTAAAGTTATGTCTCCAAATTTTCATCAAAATATCCAAGACTAGCTTTGCAACTGGGTTATGATAAATTTAATTTTGCAGGAATGCATTTGCATCTGGTATGCCTGAATTTCTGGTATATTAAACCTACCAGAACAAAGACTTAGTCATCTGTAATTGTATTATTAAAACTGTCAGTCTGATATTTTGAAATTTAAGTCTAAAAGCAAATATTCTTATTACAATTCTCCTAGGTCCTAAAGAGCTAAGTCTGAGTTTGGCTAAGCTGTAGTGCACTATTGAGTATAAATACTCTGTCTGTAGATCTCTTGTGAGTATGAATGCCAAGGGAGGGGAGGATTAGTGCTGTACCATTAATTCTGTTGAGATGTGCTTTGAAGAATGTGAAAAACTGTTTTTTAATCAGCAAAACCTATAAGGTCTGGGTTCAGTGACAAGTTTCTGCTTTCCTAAGAAATATTTAAAACCCTGTTAAACACAGAGAACCAGCTTGCACTTCCAAGAAGATAAGACAGATGAGCTAATACCTTTTCCCTCCCTATCCTTCTGTTCTCCTACTTGGCTGCTGACTGTGGCCATGCTGTGGCTCACCAGCTGTTGTGCATGGGGGGCATTTGGGCTGGAAGTGAGTGTGGGACAGGTGAGTGCCTGGAGAATCTCCTCACACTCACCAGTCAGTTCCTTCCTCAAGAAGTGCACAGCAACATGAGAACAGTCCCTGCACTGCTCTGCTGGACCTGAAGTTCAGCTGTGTATTCAGAGAAAGAAGGCACCAAACTCAGTAGGTTTTTCAGCAGGACATTGATAAAACATTGATTTGTTCCAGATTTTCCCCTTCCCCTTGCTGCTGTCCCTCTCCTATTCGCACACAGTCATTTCCTTGCGTCACAGTGCATTTGTTACTGCCATCTGTGCTGCAGCACTTCTCTAAAAGGCAGTTTTCCCTGTTAGTACTTCTTCTGCTGAGAACCCCAAAACTTTATAGAATGTAGTAATTTCTAAGTGATAGGATTGCCAGAACATGCAATGATGAAGAGGCCAAAGTTGGGTAGGATCTGCTTAAAACCTCTGTAACTCAAATAGGAAGAGAGGAAATGTCAAGTAGTGAATGGACAGGAAGTCAGACAGTTTAAAGCCCAAGATGCTGGTTTTTTACTAGCATTGAGTACTTTCACTTTCATTGAAGTTTTTTTTTCTTGTTGGTAAATTACTTTAACATTGTTTGCTTTTTAAGAGAGAAAATATTTTTTTTTATTGGAAAGCAGTGAGTGAACTTTCAGTTTTTAACACAAACAGAACTTGTTTTATGGAGCCATGACCAATATGAGAGATTATATATCAAAGTGTTTTCTTTAGCTGAAAATCCTGAGAAAGCAGAGAGCTCTTCGATGCAAAGAGTGGCTAGAGGCCTTGTTTTGGTTAACTTGTTTTCATGATCAAAGACATTTATGGAGAACAGTAATGGTACAGAGACAGTTGTTTGAACTTTGGATTTGCTAACACTAACAGCTGCTGATATCCTTGAGAGGAAGATCCTTGGTAGCAGTGCAAAACAAGCTCACTGCTTTCATCTGCATTGGGAAAAGCTTGGCTGAAAATATCACTGCTGTGAAGAGAAGAGCAGAGAGAAAGAGTGGTTGTATGGGCTGCCTGGAAAAATGACAGAGGTGAAGGACAAAGTGTTCTCAGTCTAATATGGACAAAGTTGAGATTGATTGGATTTGATTGCCCTGTGGTATGGTGAGTTCCCTTAGGAGTTAGATTGCATGTTTGTGTAAAGCTTGTATTTCACTCTGAAGTTAGATGGAAATGTTTCTTAACAGGAGATACATCTTAGTGATTATCTAGGAAAAACACAGAGATGATGGGAAAAAAATCGGTTTTTCAAAAAAGGGCAAAATGGGAATTCATAATTCCTAGTTTAGGCCAGAAATAACGTTAAGGGCATACTGTAATCTTCCCCTCCTTTTGATATGTGGAAAGATTTGGATTTGGCCTTATGTTCTGCCCTGCAGTACATACAGGCCTGACCTGCAGTAGCTCTGAAGAGAATTGTTGGGCTGACAACTCAGGATAAGGCAAAGCAGAACTTGTACTGGAAAGAGTGTTTTCCAGACAGTTATCAAATTACTTGTAGAGTTTCATCAAAGCAAATGAATCTACAGCAATATGAATTGAATATGGTAGTTGATCCTGAACTCTTAACTGCCAACCAGCACAAAGATACTGACATATTCTCTTTTGCTCATGTTATTAAATCCTAATGTACTTTCCCCACCCTTCAGCTATCTGACTTGCCTTCCACCTTGCTTTTGAGCTCCTCTCTGCCAAGCTTTGATCTCTGTTTATCAATCCACTTTGAGTCCAGCTTCAGTGGAAGCAAGCCCAACCTGTGGTAGAAAGGGCCTAAAACTAATTTGTTGTCACAAAGATGCATCTGACCAAAAGCAGATAAGCATGTGCTTCATTACTGTTTCATGGTGCCTTCCAGCAGGGCAGAGCAGGAAACTGCAACCTTTTAAAAAACAGTAATGCAATTTTGTGTTGTATAAATTCTATAAAAATCTTTTAATGAAAACCAGCCAGTGGTGTTGTTATCAGCAATACTGGGGAAGGCAGTGTGAAAGCACAAAATGTTATATTGCAAGGCTCCTCAGCACTGGGGTGAGTAAAACAGAAACACCACGACCCCTGGGATTGGTGTGTAAGGCACATTTTGAGCAGGTAGCTACAAAAGCACAACAGTACCTTCTGGCTACTAAATATGCATCCAAAAAAAATCAAATTACTCCTATTACAGTATTGCTACTACTACCACTACTAAGCAGATCTGATCTCGAGGGTCTGGCAAGTGTGGCCTTTGGAAATTTGCTGCTTGTTTCTACCAATGGCTAAATATGTGTACAAGCTGGAGTTATTTGACAGCGTATTGTAAGACATTTCAGACATAATGCACATTTAGATGCTGTAAAAACAGTAGTTTTATCTATATGCCAACTTTACTTCAGAAAAAGTCCCCTTTGAAAGGGCTGCAAAACTGCTCTCTGAAGTCCACCTGGAGTCTATGTAGTCAACAGGCTTGTTTCTGCTGCCTTCACAGGGCTTTGATAGTGGAATTTGTATATTTGTAAGCATTACTCACAGAGCTATCTCTACAAGAATTTGGAAAAAATACACAGCCTCTCTTAGTCTGAGTATTTCTTATGTAAAGATGGAAACAGTTTTGGGTTTTTTAATAGCCCCACAGTTAATTTCTAATATTAGTACAAAATTATATAAACTGTTGTGTGAGTTATAAAGAAATCTGGACCAGAGATGTCATTTATCAAACAATGGCTGCTTAGAAAACTTTCATTCATGTGCTATCCATCCTTTTTCTGAAGATTTTGATTCAATGTAAACTTAATACCAGAATAATCAGATGCCACATGGAGTCCAAATAGCAAATAGATTTAGCAGTGGCTTGAATGAGAGAAATTTATCTTTTAGCAAGAAAAAAAAAGACCAACTTCTGACTCAAAACACGCCTTGCAGCACAAGACTTCAAATGTCTAAAAACCTAAAGCAACACTGCATCAACCTTTTGCCTTCAATCAGAGTAATACCAGCATTTATAAGATGGTGTTACTGCATGTTTTTAGCCAGAGATACACAAACTAAGGCAGATGCAACTGCTTTTCACTAACTTCCTTGGCTTTTCTGAGATCTGCCCAACTTGCTCAGTTCTTGGACTGAGTTAAGAGCAAGGCAAGGAAAAAGAGTCATTTTGATAATGTAAAAATGAGCAGTTTGTGCTTTTCCCCTTCAGTCCTGTGAGGAACATGCAGAAAGGAGCAGGTTGGTGCTGCTGATGAGTACAGGCAGGGTATTTGCTGGTGCAGTTTGCTGACCACAACAGCAAAATGTAATAGTGTAGGTGGTTCTCAGTGTTACCAAAATAGATCCACACTTCACTGATCCCGAAGGCACTCTGAAATTGCTTTGATAACATCAGTTCTGCTTTCTGGTATAATTAATTTTCACTGATATCTGGTTTTATTTATATCACAGAGGTACTTGGGGTGCAAAAATGTGCTGCTGTGATGACATTACCTGGCCAGCAGATTGGGAAAGAAAACAACCCTTGATAGAACATAGGTATGGGAAGATGGTATTATTTCAGTTACATTTTTAAGAGATTGGGTTATTTTTTTAAACTCTAGTTCCTTCCTCTGTTCTGCTAGAAATCAGAAAATATGTTTGAGGACAAGTTCTCTTTTCACTTGCTCTGATCAGCAGGTCTCCTTCCAGAATAAAGACACTGGCATAAATGGTATGAATGAAAACAACTACCAAGATTTGGGCTTTGAAGCAAACAAGCTGTGTGTGTAAACCTGATTCTTCTTAACTTCCACTGCAAATTTCCTGCACTCCCAGATGCTGAGGTTTTCTTATCTGTTTTATAGCATAAATCAATGGAGAATGGTTAGTGAG
Organism: Irena cyanogastra; assembly: GCA_013397155.1. NCBI lineage: Eukaryota > Metazoa > Chordata > Aves > Passeriformes > Irenidae > Irena > Irena cyanogastra. The sequence goes on from VWZV01002528.1 coordinate 255,213, forward strand.
CCACATTCTCTGCTGTTGCAGATCTCTACTAACTTTGGAAGCTATGCCAAGTTCACAGTGCTGATTTTGGTCTATTCTTATAATTCACAGTTCTGCATATTAATTTGGGCACTGCTGAAGGGGTGGTTAAAAACTGAGTCACTGAAATAAATCCAGTTTGGGCGATGGACATTCTAAAAGGCAGTATGTGACTGATGCCATGGGCCCTACAAGTCAGGGTAATTAGGTTTCATACTTCACTTCTTGCAGCTGAGCTGTTGCCTAAGGGACAGCAGAATTTCCTCTAGTGTTTATAAATTCAGTCCTGGCTGCAGAGTCTCTGGACGATCCACTTGACAACTTCCTAGAATTTTGTTTTCCTGCTTTCTTAATACAGACCTAAAACCTTACAGATGTTTTAATTTACTGCAGCCACCTCCTTTAAATCAAGAAAATTAATTATTTGACCTTCAGAAGTAATCAGACCTTCTCAGATTTTCCTGTACTTTTTTTTTCCTAAAAGTAAAATGGAAGTGTCTTTAAGAAAGGAATTGTTCTGCTAAATTTATAACCTTTCTGTGAAGAACATTGATCAGGGGAGGGTTCATGCCAGCTCTGTGCAAGGCTGCACACTTGGATGCAGTGTGGAATAGAGACAGAAAATGGTAGTGCTGCAGGTACAAGGCATTGAGAAAGTCTTGAAGCTGGATCTCACTTATCTGTACAGAATCCACTTCTCTGTGGGAGAGTCTTTCATTTCCTATACCCAGCTTTACAAAGCAGAGTCAGATTTCTCCAAATAAACATGTAGAATGCATATTCTAGAGAAAGTGAGAGCAAGCCTGTTCAAATCAGTGGCACTCAGTAAGACTTCCATGGGAGTGGCTTTCAGCTCAACCTGTTGTATGCTTCTGTCCTTTTTCTATCTGAGTAATTAATATTAAATAGTAAAATTTATTTGAAAAAAAAAATAAAGGGATACTGTTGGTTCAGGGAAAACATCCCTTTACTCCAATATTATTACCCCTTTAGAACCCCCTGTTCTTTTTAATTGATTTAAACTAATAAGATCCAATTTTCATGAAGCAGCCACAGCAGTTTGAATCAATCACAGGCTGTCAGGCACCATCCTTGAAGATACACTATACCAGGGAAACTACATAAATAGGACAAAGAAAGGGAAGGAATTAGCAAAGTTAAGGTCAATCTTATGCCTGTGGGAATATTTTCCTTTTATCAAGTAAGGTAGACAACAGTCCTCCCTGCTATGTTAAAGAACAGAGGACAATGGCACTGGTTGTAACAACTGTACATGATCACTGTAGCTCTAGGAATTATGCATACCTGGGAAACATTGCCCCACATCCTTCTGATCTGTTTAGTTTCCCTTATATTTACTTTCTCTTAATTAATTTGTGTCTTTGGGATGCAGACCATAACTGGATGCTGTACTTAAGATGTGGGCAAGGCAAGGATTTCTACAGCAGCAAAATGATACTTTTCAAAATGTTTTCTCTTTTTATTCACTCAGATATCAGAGTCCTAGAAAAACAGATGTTTACACAGCTTTATTTCCTCTGATTCAGATATAGGAAGCAGAAAAGCATCTAAAGATTTACCCAGATTGAATTAGGCAGCAGTTATGCCTTGTGTGTTGTAGGCCTTATGTCTGTAATTGCAGGAGGAGGTGAAGGAGCAGCTGCATTTTTGCTGTCCTTGGAGTCACTGATTCCTCATGAGTGCCAATGCTGAGATCCATTCTGTATTGCACTGTTTCCCAGCAGGGCAGGCCATCTCATGAGGTATCTGTCCATCTCATGAGGTATCTGGAAGATAATATTTTTTATTTTGGTGAAAGTAGCCCACATAAAGAGGATAGGCTGTTCATGGTGGCTAGGTTCATGGCTGTTCTGTGGTGTTGAAGCAGCATCCAGCACTCCTAGTGTGAAGAACTGGAGCACTAAAAGTGCAAGTCATCCCTCTTTGCACATCCTGTCTTGATGGAGCTGGGCATCCATTATTCTCTGATCTAGGTATGAGTAATACAGTAGAAAGGAGCTTAGTACCAGCAGTTCCTGAGAAATCTGCCAGTGAATTATTAAAACCAGTGTTTAATTAAAAGATGCACTCAATCTCATGGCCAGAGAAGCTCAAAGTAGGACATGTGAATGACTGAGAGTCAGTTCAGACCACTTTTCTCAGAACACCACTCACATAAGCACTGGTAGGGAAATTATTCTAGCAACACTGCTTTGTAAAGAAAAAGAAATCTCATTTTTTTCTTATCAATGCAGGGCCTGTTGTTTTGCAATTTCTGAACACTCTTTGACCCTTTTGTGGGACTAACATACATCTTATGATTAAACACATTGGATACGTGCATGTTATTGTTAAACACATCAGATGTAGTTTATTTTTCTTTTACCATTACTACAGGAACCAATTTAAATGGAAAATTTTACTAAATCGGATTAAACAGGACTTCCTCTCAATCCAGTCCTCCTCCATATAGTGCTACATCAAAATTTCATTCCAACAGGTCATTTGAACTCACTTTTACACAAAAGCCATGAGAGAGCATCTGCATCAGTCCAGGCCACTTCCCTTTGAGAAGGATTCTTCCATCACTTTTTCAGATGCAAAACATTTATTTATGTTAGAATTTTTCCTTCTGTCTTTTTTCCCCCCAGTACTTAGGATGGAGAGAGGTGAAAGATTGCCCTGAATGGGCAGCTCTGAATTTACTTTTACACGTCCAAAGTCTCTGTAGAACTTCATGTGTGGACACAGAGAAAGTAAAAGTGTAAGAAAGGAAATTCAGACAAATGACTAAAATTTCTGTACTGGTTTTATGTTGGTTACAGAAAATGAATGAAAAAACTATTCAAGAAAGATTCAAGCCTTAAAATTGTGATAAATTTTTTAGGTAGCACTGGAGGAAAATTTTTAGGTGATATGTATTGACTTACCAATTATCATTGATTTCTCACTACTTCTGTTGTATCTATAAGTATTTATTGGCTTATCCTCATCTGGGGAGAACTCTTTGAGGTGAAAATATAGGTGAATTCACATTTCCCTTTTTGATGCTACCCAAATGCTAATTTGTTAATACAAATAGCAGTGGAGGCAATTGCTCTGTGTAAGTGAGGACAGCCCTTCTCAGACTGTGCTGCTGAGAGAAAGGGGAAAGGCAGGTTGTCCAAATGCTCCTGGTCTGCATATGTGTGAATGTGGAGGCAGGAAAAACCCTTTCCTCATTTGTCGTGGCCTTTAAGCAAATACTTAATAATGGGGGGGAAAAAATCTCCTCACATCTGTGCAGATCTGATTTAGACTCGGCATTAACAGATAGGAATTGTGTGTAGAAGCTCTGTTTATTAATGGCCTAGTGATATTTTGAGCATTAAGTCATTACCAAAGAACAAAATATAGTATACTAAAACTATTTTCTGAAGTTGAGACAGACATGCATCCCACAGGGCCTTGCTATTTATTTGCAGTTACAGAAGAATTTTATTTTAGTTTGGTAACTCTAGAATGACTGAAAAATGCAGACAGATGATCTCAGGCTAGAGAAGACACATGATTTCCAAGGATAAAATTCTTTTTTGTCTAAGTTTTGGGGACTATAATATCTACTTTTCTAACCCTCTTGTTTTCAGGACAATTTGTGTACTTTCAAAATTAAAATCTTGAATGTATTTTTTTCTCTCTTTTTAAGCAGTTCTGTGAGAACATTTTGCCCTCTAGTGGTGCAGAGAAGTGAGACTGAGCTCAGCCTTTGCAAGATCTGTTAAAAATATTAAAAGCCATCCGTGGTATTTAAACACTGAACATTCAGCTCCATAGATCATCATCATTTGTGAGCTATGTTTCAAGGGCCAGGAGAAATAATGAGTTTTGAAAATGTTCTAAATACTGTTGATTGTTTTATGCAATCAATTGTGAATGTTGATATATAATAATGAAAATTGTTCTGAAGTGTCCAAAGTGCTTCAGTAGTCACAGTAATTTGTTTTTCTTCTTCGTTGTAAATCAAAGGGAAAAGCTAATAATAAACACCCTCTAACCTATCCTAGAAAGAAAACATGCATGATATACCAGTGTTAAATAAAAAGGCTTTAGGCTGGAAAAAGAGAGGTTTAATCAAGCTGCAGCCAAAAGATTTATAAACGCTTCCTTTGAAGAGCCTCACTCTGAACGATTAATATGTTAATTTAGAATAAATTTAATTTAGCTAGGCAAGCTCAGAATTCAGCTAATTTACACTACAATGCTTCTTCCTTTATGTGGTATTTTTTAATATCTCTTCATAATCAGAGAGACATTAGAGAAACTCCAGTATTAATGAAATGCTGGTTTTGCCACTGATGATGCTCCTGGCCTCCACAGCATCCTTTGGCTTATTCCAAAATATTTTCAGGCTTGAACACGTCCAAAGAATGAGTTGCTCGGGCAATCCTTGCCAGGAGGGGATTTCCCCTAAGCTGTGAGGACACGTTGTGATGTGCCAGGGACCGCAGTAACCACAGGGAGGCAGGGCACGCAAGCGTTACTGAGCAGGGAAACTGCAAAGTGCCAAGTGTTTCTGCACTTCCACATCCTAAAACACAAAAGGTTCCTGTTCCTACCGATGGCACATTTTGCTTGTGCATTTAAGAAAGACATAGAAAATGGTTGTAGGCAAATGATCAGAGGTCTATGGAAGCAGTGAGATACTTGATTTTTTTTTTTTTTTTTTTAAACAGAGCTGAACAGTAGCTGATGTGCAAAGGAAATGACACAGATGAAGCAATGGTGATGTGCACTGTGGTTTTCAGGACACCACAAAACCAGTCCCATTCAGTTTTTCCATGCCATGACCTTCAACAGGCATTTAAAATTTACATGCAAGGAGAGGCAATCCCAAGGGAACTGGGGCCTGGGAAGAGTTCTTCCCTGTTTTTTATTTTTTAAACTCTCTGCTCAGTATGGTTGAAGCAAACAGCAAGGTTCCCCCTCACACATCATAAAAATAACTACTTTTAGAAAGTAGAGTTTACTCTAGCTTCCCCTTAGCTCAATTAGCTATAGCTCTGGTGTTTCCAGTTTTAAATTGAACTAAGGCCAAGATCTGCAACACATTGCCTTCATGACAGTAAATCAGATGCCGTTAAAATCCAGCCTCTTCCAGAGCAGCTTCCCTCAGTCTGTTGGGAAATGACAACCCCATCTAACATCTTTGTAACAGTTCTGTGCCATAGTGCAACAAGGGTTTCACTTGCAAACAAAGCAGAATCAGACAGAATTCAGAGGGGCCTTCAGCTGCTTCAGTTTTCCCTGTAATTTGCTTATTGGTCTGAGAGTATCTAAGTGTTTGGCAGAGGGATGTTTCTTTTGGGAATCAGTGCTGGTGGTTTTGACAGGTCCTTCTGCCTCTATTAATGCCATGGAAATTAATTGTTCACTTTTTTTTTCCTAGGCTTGCCATACAAAAGGCTTGAGTTGTGGCATTGAGATTTTTATCTCACTAGTCAGTTAATGTTATATGTCTAACTTTATTTCCCTCTCATCATTCGGTGTGAATAAAATAAACTGTTCATATGAAAAAATCCCATGAAACTTCAGACAACGGGGCAGGCTGGGTTGTACAATTAGAAATTCAATTTTGATTTACCAGAGGATTAAAGGGATTGTTCAGTTAAGTTTTGCTTATACCTTCCTTAGTTAAGGAATGTTGTTAGTTAATTAACTAATTCCTTAGTTAATTCTGTTGTTTTTCTATAGGCACAGTGGACTAGGGAGGTGTTACCTGAGGATTGATCCTATGGAGTGTCACTGTCCTCCAGGTCTGGGGATGTGTTAAACTGCAGTGGTAAGGAAAGTTTCCTCAACATCTTGACAATTAGAGTACAGTTCTTTAAACTGTTTGAACCCTCTGACTCAGGTCTGTCTGATTTGGTAAGATTTGTGGCAGAGGTCTAAGTTGAATGACCAGGATGCTAATCTTTCTTTAAATAAGAAAAATTTCATTTCTTCTGCATCCTTTTTCTGAAGCTGGCAACTGACTTTCATTCACAGACTTCAGCTACCTTGGAAGTAGAGTGAATCCTCTTAACCACATAAAAAACCAACCCATCAAACAACAAAGACCAAACTAACCAAGAACAATTTAAAATATTGCCTAAAATCTACAGTATTTGAAGATGATTATTTACTTCAGTGAAAAAAATTCACCAGTCAGAAGCTGAAAAAACTTCTTATAAACACTGACTGGTAGGTTTTTCAATATATGTTTACTGTAAATAGTCTTTTTAAGCCTTTTCATGCATCATTTAGTTCTAGAAGTGCTTCTTCATGTTTACCTTTGTTTACAGCACTGAAGTTAAAATAGAGCTGCTAGGTGAGTAAGATTTATTTTACAATGAAATGACAGTGTATTAAGAGGGCCACAGAAAATATTGCTTTTCTTACTTTTCCTGGTCCGATTACTTCAAATTCCAGTAGTTGTCCATAGATTTGCCAGCTTCTAAAAGAAAAGGTGTTTCCTACCTCAAGAGAGGATAAATAGTAAGGAAAATGGACAGAATTCTGGTTCTCACTTCTTTTTCTGGCTTACTATCTATGCAAATTGCTGTCCCTAAGGAAGGCCACCTATATTCCTCTTTTATTTCCATATCCACAGTGCAGTAGGACATTTTTATATTTGTCCTCTAGAGCCAATTTCCTCACAAAACCCCTGCTCCCTCTTTCATCTAACCTTAAAAAATGGTTGCTTTCTCATATTCCAGAGAAATGTTTCTCTTGGTTGAAACACAGCAGAGTGGCTTCCACTTTTGGGTAGAGGTTGTCAGACTGAGTAATTTACCACTGCAATGGTTTTAAGTGGTAGCACAGAAGCTGGCAGTGTAGGCAAGGCTGTCTCCTGTGCTCAGGGAGACTGAGATCAGCACAATGCAGACGTTGCCCCAGCTGAGAGAGAGGATACTTTGGGCAGACACCTTCCTCCTAGCCCCACTTTCTTCTCAGCTTATAGAGCAAGCCCTGGCTCCTCTCAGGGCATTGCTGTAGAGGAGCAGCTGTTCCTCACTGAACTGTCAAAGAGCAAAGAGATGGAGCTCCAGGAGAAGCACTTTTCTTACTCAAGTCATTAAAAGCCTTCTACAAAGCCCAAAAAGCTTGCTGATGCCACAGCTCTTGTCTGAAAATGTATGGGTTGACTCTGCTGTTCACGGCTCTCAAGCTTATCCCAAAGTCCCAAATAAATCCTTTTCATTTTTCATTTCCTGTTAAACCCTACTGACCATTTCTGTTCCATTGGCCTTGTCTCATTGCCACCCCAAACCAGCTTTATCACAGCACTGAGGTTTGCTGCTCAGAGGGGTTTTGGGCCAGCAAAAGGGTCTGTTCTGTTCTTTAGGGAGTCTTTGAACGTGCTCTGAGCTGTGAGAACCACTGTCTCCTGGAATAACCCAGCCGTGCCTAGGTGCTGCTCAGGCTGTTAAACAAAGGAGAGGCCATTGGCTGATGAAGTGCAATCTGTGTGTTTCATGCAGCCTTCCCATGTGTGCTCCCCAGGCCACACTCCTTGCTCAGCTTGCCATTGCTGTGGAGGAAGCCATGGTTCATGTGTTCCCTGCCAGTGGTGTGGGAGTCTGTGTGACCCATGCAGCCCTGCACATCACTAGAAATGTGTCACATTCACAGGGCCCCTGCTCTCTTCAGGAAAGAAAGCACAGTAAACAAGGAAAGTACTTCACAGGGTTTTTCTGCTTCACGTTCCACTCCTCTACTCTCAGAACAGTTCTGCCTTAGAAGAACAATTTGCTCAAATTCTGAGTTCCTGTTTTCTGCTCTGTTGGCCCTCTGAGACCAAGACATAACACAACTGTCATTTCTGCTCATTTCCTCCTTATAGTACTGAGACCTTTCAGGTTCAATATTCACATTTGCCTAAAGTCATTACTGCATCTGCTAAGTAGTGAATAATGAGGTTGCCAATAGAACAGCACTTTACTCATTTCATGAGGAAAATCCGCACTGACACTTAGCTGGGAGTCTATTTGGAATTTTTCTGGCTATTGATCTACATTCTGAAGTGCACCCCAGACCTTCTTGACCTGACCATAATTTTTAGTCCTTCATTTAAGAAGAATTAAAAGATCATTTCCAGTAAACCCAAGTGTCCCCCTGGAATGTTGCCTAATTTGCTGGAAAGTAATGTAACTGCTGTTTGCAGGAAGACATTTGGACTTAGAGCCTGAAACCAAAGATTTAGGGACAAATACTGTCTTCAGTTGTGCCACAGTAATTCTAATGTAATTATTCTGCTTGTAGTGCAGCTCCTCCCTTGTCATCCTCTTCCTGTTTGGGATTTGCAGAATATTTTTCAGGAGTAGTAACAATTTCCTCTGAAAGATCTCCAGGAAATGGTCAGAGTGACAACTCTTATATGGGTCTACAGACTGGTCAGTGAAAAGATGGAGAAATCAACCAAGTTATTACTTGGCCTATGGTAAGTGCTGTGTAGAATTTCTCAGAAACTAGAGAAATGTTATCTGGCACTTCTCTAACTCTATTTTTAGCAAAGAGGCTCTTTCTTCATCCTGATTCAATTCTTAATTCCAAGCAAAAAACTCTGTCTTGTCAGAAAAGGAGAGGAAGAAGGAGAGTTGCAGGGGTATGGTTGGGATGTCAGAAAGCACTGCACCTTGACTGAACAGTGGGTGACTTAGCACAGATCCTTAGCTGGATTTTCAAGGTAAATAACTTGGAGTGTGGAGGGAAACAGGGTGCCAGTGCAGAGGGCACCGACAAGCCAATGCACTCATTAGAATTCAAAGCACTCCTGTGTGCCTTCTGTCCCTTTGAGAGCAGGCCACAGATGGCTTGTAAAATGTACCTCAGCCTTTGGAATATGAATTTAGAGCTGCCAGCTGATGCCCTGCTTCCTGCTGTTGGTTGCAGAATCTGGTTGGTGGAGATCAGACAATATTACAATGTCAAATTGCCTGATATACCTCCACCACATGCTTGCTCTTTAAAAAATACCCTCAAAAGCTCTGATGTAAAAGTATCATCGCATATTCCCTGGGCTAAATCATTGCAGTTAGTGAGCGTGGCTAAGAGATCAGCTTGAAGGGTTTTGTTTTCCCTGTCAGAAATGCTATTTTAATTATATCTCCTGTGGCCAAGCAGCACCTTGAATACTGCCTTTAAACAAACATGTCAATTGAGGGTTTTAAACTAATGCTTGTAAGTCTATTTTGGCTCAATCCTTGGCATTTAAATGTAGGGTTGGCTCTGATAATGTTTCTAAGTTTTGTTGTAAATCCTTGAGAGGCTGAAAAGTTCAGAAATGCATTAGCCAGGTCTAGAAATCTGGAGGATCCTGGAACCAACTTAAATTCACATCACTGCCTATGGATGAAATACTCTATCATCTTTTAGAAAAATACAGCTTGTAAGATTGTAGACAGAAATTTAGTCTCTCTTGTAACAGGAAGGAGAAACTGGGTTGAAAGAGAAAGAAATGGGATGGTGAGACTAGAACAAAAAAAAAGCTCTTTACACATGACAGTGGGCTAAGGGAAAGGGCTTGTTCTTAGGGAAGGAACTGTGCTGCTGGGGAAAGAAGCACCCAGAGGGGCAGAACAGATTTCATTGTGCCAATCCATCATAGGAACCAACCTGGCCAAACCCAGTCTGTCTATTGTACTCTAGGCAACAGCACAGGTGTAGAGGTAAAGCTGCCTAAAGTTTCCCTCTTTTGTAGCTTACCTGGGCTTGGAATAGGAGCAAAACTAGTTAGTGGCTGTCCCTGCTTGGATAAAGACACAGTGAGCAGCCAGGTGGCATTAAAATAATTTAAGAAATGAAAATAATTTTGAACAACATTGACAAAAAGTGGCAGAAAAGTTCTTTTTTTCTTCTACAGGTGATAAAGTGGGCCACACAAAGCCCCTTATTTCCTCTGTGTGCCTTGCACCAGCCCTGAACAGTCCCAGCCTGCAGCAGAGGCCTGGCTGTGCCTGGGCACCTCCCACATCCTAATGCCAGTCTGGAAACCTTTGAGAGCCTCATGTGGAATCCTGGCTGCTGTCTGCCTGCTTGGTAGGCAGGGCAGTTGTAACCTATCCAAAACCAATTACATTCTCTAAGTTTGGTTCAAGTTTTAAGAAATTTTTTTTTAGCATTTTGGAAAACCGTTCAGTTGCATAAGGGAGGACGTGATGACATCAGCTGCACTTCAGTGTTTGGTTTTATCAGAGCAACTGAGAGGCAGGCATCTAAAAATTCCAAATCTGCAAACTAGTCTTGTTTGTGCTTTTTGTGTTAGAAATTTTGATAATTTTAGATCTGCTGTTTTAAAGGCAGCACTGTAAGTGGATCTGTGTACCATTGCCTGTCTTGTGAACCGTGGTTGTCTAAAGCCTGTGTTCTGTACAATCACAGCTCTTGCACTTGCTTTCTTTGTTGTTTTCTCTCCCCACAGTCCCCATCTCACCCCTGCCCTCAAAATGCCTGCAGAAGGCCACTTGAAATGAAGAGTACTAAAGAGGTAGGAGCCATTTCTAAACACACTGTTACAATTTTGTGGTGTGGAATCCAACAAGATTCAGCCAATAACGCTACAGCCTACACTTGCCAAAGACAGCAAAGTTTAAAGCAAATGAGATGGTCTAAATGGATTGAGCCACAGAAACACATTTTGTACTTTGCTATCTTTCTAGAAAAAAATAAAATCAAGGTCGTTTTGGGATGTAAAAATAAATTGCATCTGGCAATTAGGAGCATTAGAGAAATGGTGGAGGGTCTGAAAGAAGGTCAGTTTGATGGTCACAGTCTTTACTGCTTTCATTTGCTGCTGTTGTGGAGACTGGAGCACAGCTGTGCTTAGCACTTGTTTACCAACTCAGATCCAGCTGGGGAAATGCAGTCAGTGCTCCCAAAAATGAGAGGTAAAGTTTCTGATTTTGATATATATTCTCTTTACCAAGCGTTGAAGGTCTAAAATTCCACCTCTGCAAGGTATTATCTGCTTTTCAGGTGAATTGCACTGAAGATTTCTGACATCCTTTTGAAGGCTTCCTGCAGGAAAGATGAAATTTCAAACCTGTATATTACCTGAACCTTGATCTCATCCTGTCTTCTATTGAAATATATGACCCAAAAGTGCTTCCCTATGAATTAGGCACTCATTGTGCATTTTAGCCTTCTTGGAGAAAATTATGCAGGTCTCCGAGTTGCCTGCATGAGTTATCTTTTATTCATTAGAATCCTAAATGTTATTGACATGCATTCTTAATTATTCCCTGCTGGAAACAGTAGTGTTCCTGAACAAGTATTTTGCATTTGTTATGTCCTGCTGCTAGCGTAGTTAATAATGTATATAATAATAAAATAAGAAACTATCAGAGCAGAATAAGAGAACTTATTAATATGATTCAATATAAGAAAATTGTTACTTCTGACTTTCACAGCCTAACAACATTTTCTGAATCCTTCAAGCACACAAAATCTTTGGGTTAGGTCTAGCGTGGAAATGACACTGCCAAAAGAAGAGCTGGCAAGGTGTCACCTGCTGTCTCTCCAAATGCATTAATTGGAATAGTACCTTCTTTAGTGGAACTCAAGGTGTTGCCAGAAGCTTTCAAAAGCAGTATTTGGACATGTGTCTGGAATTAGTGGCTGTTTATTCAAACAGAAAATCCCAACCTTAAAAATTATATTTGTGTTTCCTCTGTCTCATCTTTTTCTATCTCTTCCTCTGTGCACACACATATATACTTTTTTTTGCTGCATGGAAAACCCAAAGGTTTCTAAAAAATTAAAAGCTGGTTGTGAAAAACTGTACAATATTCAGGATTGCGCTCTGGTAGGAAATCTAGAAACATCAAAAAAGTCAGTAAAAATTTACAGCCTTTTGTTGTGCTGTACCAGATAGTGAGTGATTTGCCAGCACTTCCACATCTTTTTCCTTAGTAATTTCCGGCTGGCTGCAATTCCTTAAATACATGGCTTTGTATGCTGTGCAATTAAGTATCATCCAGTTTCTATGCTGTCATTCCAAAGATTTTTCAGTTCAGTCTGTAGGATATTTCAGTCTTTGATACTGGTAACGTGTCCCACCTTTGACATTGACAAATATCACCTTCTGCATCCTCTTAATGATAATGGCAAAATTAAATATTAAAGAGGTGTAGTCCCAATTTCAGACCTTGAAAAGACCATCTACGAACCAATTTTCAGCCTTCTCATTTTTGGTAGGATTTATCAGTTCCTTGGTTTAATCAGATCCCTTGCTGCTTTATACTTATTGCACTAAATGTTTTCCTCAGCCTGAAAAACCTAAAGTGCTATTTAATCACAGCAGGTCTAAACTACCTGGAATTTCTCATCAAAGAAAATACTGGAATGATCTAAAGGGTGTGCTACTTGTAGTCTGATAGAGGATATTATCTCATTGTCCATTCATCACTTCATCTTCAGTATTTCTTATCTTTAAAATGTATCCTAAAATCTTAAAACCTCTTAAAGATAGGCAAACAGGCTCATAGTTGATGACATTGTTTATCTAGCTGTTGTTTTCCAGCCATTTGCAGGTTAACTGTCAACAGCTCCTTGTAGCTTTTCTTCCTGTATCTAGAAATCATAATGTCTTAGAATAATTTAGGTTTCATTGTGACCTCCAGACATCACCTAGGCCAAGTCCCTGTTAACAGCAAGCCTAATGAGATCAGATTGTGGTGGCATCTGTCCAGGTGAGTCTTAAACACCTGCAAAGAGGGAGGGATATTCCACAGCTACCTAGGCATTTGAGTACTTTCATGGTAAGAAAATTTTCCTTCTGATTGCTTTCCTATGTTCCTTCTTGTGCCTGTTGCCTTTATCCTACTGTTGTGCACTTCTTGGAAGAATCTGACTCTGTCTTCCCCACTCAGGGAAGCACAGACTGTAGTAAGGACCTCCTGAGTGTGTTTTCTCTTCCAGGCTCAACAGGCCTATTTCTCTCTGCCTCTCCTCTCCTCTTCCATCATTCCCCCAAACCATCTTGGTGGCCACTCACCAAACTCACTCCAGAATGTGAATATCTGTCCTGTACTGGAGAGACCAATACTGGATGTTACATCCCAGAGAGGTCTCACAAGTGCCAAACAGAGGGAGTGATCACTTCTCTCAACTGGTGCCCACAAGAATGCAGCCCAGGGTAAAGCCTCCTAGGCTCCTGTGATGCAAGGACATGCTGCTCATTGATGTGAACTTGTCCACCTGGACCTTCAGGTTTTTTCTGCGCAGCTGCTTCCCAGAGAGTTGGCTCCAGCCTGTCTGGGTTATGAGGGGTCCTTCCATCCTAGATGCAGGAATCTGTATTTGCTTTTGTTGTTTAACTCCCCAGGTTCCTGTCAGCCCATTTCCCCAGACTGTTCAGGTCCCTCTGATGGGCTGCCCTGCCATCCCAATGCTGTGTTATCTGCAAACCTGGCAAGAGCCACTCTGTGCCATCATCCAAATGGTTAATGAAGACATTAGTGCTGATGCAGCACTGATCCCTGAGGGACACCAGGAGTGCCTGACTGCCGGCTAGACTTTGCATCAATAGTTATTATTGATGGTTTCTCTCTTGACAAGCCAGAAACCAGCAGATCTGGGGGAGATTTGTGTGTCTTACTCATACGTATAGTGAGAGCACCAGTGGAAAGACAGACACAATCCACAAAAAATACTGGTTACTAGCAGTTTCCCAGTGGAGTTTAGTTTGAATACAAAGCTCTGGGAACACCATGCAGGTCATGCAATTTATGTTGTGAATAGAAAAATTGTCTAAAATTGAAGTCTTTAGACTGAAGAAGGCTTTCCAACAATGATTTCCCATATTCCATGCATTAACATGAGGTTTCTTCAAGCAAAGTATGTAACATTAAAAATATTTGCATACAGTTCAGCTAGAAATCATTTAAAAGGCCATTAAAAGAAAATACAGCAGTGGGCTGAAAACAAAATATTTTTGTAATTGGCAGTACTAAATTATCCTGTTTACCATTGTCTTGTGAAGAAAAACAGAAGGATAAAATGTAAGAGGCAAAACTGAAAGTAGAGCATGTTGTTTCCCCTGTGGACACTTAGGTGACTTTTGATATGTATTCTCACAGTCAGAATAACTGGCTGATGCTGAAATAATCCCTTGCTGGAGTAACGAGAATCACTAGCCTAAAAATTTTTTTTTATGACACATTTTAATGTCAATATTATTGACTCTGGGACTTGTGTTCTGTCTCTGGTTTTGACAAAGAAGAGAAAGCAATTATAGAGCTGAAACATGTTTGCCATCAGTTGTACTTGAAAAGCCTTCAAGTTAAAAGTGTGTATGACACCAGATTGGGTAATGTGTTAAAAGATGTTTAAAATGTACAGGAATAAAGGCTGAATTAAGCTCTTCTCTTACAACACTCTTCAGCTTCAGGAAGCAGTTAAACTAATCCATGCTGTTAAGTAATATTTCTGTTCTGCCTCCATTCACAAATTACCTGAAGGTAAAATTCTGCAAGATGACATAGACAGGAGGGGTTTGGTGACCCTGTGAAATTCTGGGTTAACATAACAATGTCTCAGCTGTAACCTGTATCAGAAGAGTGAAATATACAAAGAGAAAATGAAGTAANAACTTTAGACCCAGTTTGCCAGACTGCAGTTCTAATCTTTATGCACTGCTGCTGTCTGACACAGAGCAGTCTTTAGAGGATGAGATTAAACGCACCGCGAATCTCCATGTCTGATGAAAGCTCCATGGGAACTCCACTGGGATCCCTGCTACTTGGCTGGAGCCGGAGTTGGATGAGCTCCGTTGCCATCCCTTTGTGCCTTAGGGAGACAGCAGTGTCATGGATACAATGAGCGTGCTCTGCTTTCATGCTTTAGGGCATTCATTGCAAAGAATAGCAATGCTTTCCTCTTGTCCTCGAAGCCACTTGTTTACCCACCTCCTTTGTTCAGAACTGAAATATTTCACTTTAAAACCAGAGGAAAACTGTCCTTTTTTTTTTTTTTTTTTTTTTTAAGCTGTAAAAAAAACACACAAAAACACTGTCTTTTTTANGCAAGGACATGCTGCTCATTGATGTGAACTTGTCCACCTGGACCTTCAGGTTTTTTCTGCGCAGCTGCTTCCCAGAGAGTTGGCTCCAGCCTGTCTGGGTTATGAGGGGTCCTTCCATCCTAGATGCAGGAATCTGTATTTGCTTTTGTTGTTTAACTCCCCAGGTTCCTGTCAGCCCATTTCCCCAGACTGTTCAGGTCCCTCTGATGGGCTGCCCTGCCATCCCAATGCTGTGTTATCTGCAAACCTGGCAAGAGCCACTCTGTGCCATCATCCAAATGGTTAATGAAGACATTAGTGCTGATGCAGCACTGATCCCTGAGGGACACCAGGAGTGCCTGACTGCCGGCTAGACTTTGCATCAATAGTTATTATTGATGGTTTCTCTCTTGACAAGCCAGAAACCAGCAGATCTGGGGGAGATTTGTGTGTCTTACTCATATGTATAGTGAGAGCACCAGTGGAAAGACAGACACAATCCACAAAAAATACTGGTTACTAGCAGTTTCCCAGTGGAGTTTAGTTTGAATACAAAGCTCTGGGAACACCATGCAGGTCATGCAATTTATGTTGTGAATAGAAAAATTGTCTAAAATTGAAGTCTTTAGACTGAAGAAGGCTTTCCAACAATGATTTCCCATATTCCATGCATTAACATGAGGTTTCTTCAAGCAAAGTATGTAACATTAAAAATATTTGCATACAGTTCAGCTAGAAATCATTTAAAAGACCATTAAAAGAAAATACAGCAGTGGGCTGAAAACAAAATATTTTTGTAATTGGCAGTACTAAATTATCCTGTTTACCATTGTCTTGTGAAGAAAAACAGAAGGATAAAATGTAAGAGGCAAAACTGAAAGTAGAGCATGTTGTTTCCCCTGTGGACACTTAGGTGACTTTTGATATGTATTCTCACAGTCAGAATAACTGGCTGATGCTGAAATAATCCCTTGCTGGAGTAACGAGAATCACTAGCCTAAAAATTTTTTTTTATGACACATTTTAATGTCAATATTATTGACTCTGGGACTTGTGTTCTGTCTCTGGTTTTGACAAAGAAGAGAAAGCAATTATAGAGCTGAAACATGTTTGCCATCAGTTGTACTTGAAAAGCCTTCAAGTTAAAAGTGTGTATGACACCAGATTGGGTAATGTGTTAAAAGATGTTTAAAATGTACAGGAATAAAGGCTGAATTAAGCTCTTCTCTTACAACACTCTTCAGCTTCAGGAAGCAGTTAAACTAATCCATGCTGTTAAGTAATATTTCTGTTCTGCCTCCATTCACAAATTACCTGAAGGTAAAATTCTGCAAGATGACATAGACAGGAGGGGTTTGGTGACCCTGTGAAATTCTGGGTTAACATAACAATGTCTCAGCTGTAACCTGTATCAGAAGAGTGAAATATACAAAGAGAAAATGAAGTAATTAGAGGCAAGGCCGAGATAGTAAGGGAAGTATTTTTTTTTACCCTGCCCTTTTAAAGAAGAAAGTTGTGGAGCAGCTGTTTCAGAAGTACTACCTGGGATCTTTTAAGATAAAACAGTAACCTTGTGGACAGATCTGTCTGATCTGATCACGTTCAGATTTTTAGAGCAATCAGACAATGAATGTCTCTTTCTCTCCAGGCAAGAAATTCTTCAGTATACCCCTCCTGTGCAAAGTTTCATCTGTGTTTTACCAGAGAGTTCACTAATGAATGTCTTTGTGCCTATGTTCTGTTGACATTGAGGACAAGAACTGGACATAATCACATGTGACAAACAGGCTGCAACTCCAACAGGAGTTTGTCCTGTAATAACAATGTTTGATGAGCAAAGGCAGAAGCATGGTAATTCAGACTCTGTATTTGGTGAGTTGAAGTGTGATCTTTCTTCAATTTCTCCTAAGTTTGGGTTGGTTTTTTTTTGGTTATTGTTTGGGGGTTTTTTTTGGGGGGGGNTTTTATTTAGCAGCTGTAAGAAAGTCACACAAAATCACTGTCTCTTTTAATCAGCTTATTTTTTTAAACGTGCAGGGTGGTAAATTAGCTTTCTTTTCTCCATGTGGTTTAATACCCCACCCATCTATTGGCTGAGGACAAAAGAGGCCATAACTCAGTTTTGCCTGCTGTGACAAGTGCTGAGATGAATTAGATCTTAAAGACCTGAATGATGAGGTTCAGTATCACAAGGACCTAAGGTGTAGTGAACCTTATACTGACTGGACTGTGAACTGCACATTTGTCGTTAAGAGTGAGTAATTATGTACATTTGAGAGGGAAAACAATACACCCAAACCTGTTAGTGCTAGACTTTTGTGAAATAACATCTTCTGCCAATTCTACTGCTTAGTTAGCAATTTCAGTGAGGAAGCTGTTAATATACTGAGGACTGCTACAGTTAATGAACAGTTTATTCAGTGTAAAAGTTTTGAAGGTGCCCTGGTTCCAGCTGGGATAGGTTAAACCACATCAGAAGGTTTACGAAAAGTCTACAGTTAAATACTTTCACTGCTGCAGGGGGTTTCTAATCTGTCAGAGTAGAAAAATCCAAACATACTTACACTGCACTGTAAATAGGGGCCTCTAAACATTAGACAGTGCCCTTAGATAAATGCAGATTGTTTTATAGTCTGCTAAGAAACAAGCACTTGTTCCTGGTATGCAAGTTAGCAAATAAAAACCCACATACAAACAATGCGATCTCATTTTACTCAGAGAAGGTTTAACACATAAACCCAACACTTACACAGTGGTTTTACTTCTATAAATACAAGCAGCCAGAAAAAGAGATACTAAAGTTTCATAGCACATCCTGTGCAGGTTTGAGTTGTCCTTTTTCCCAACTGTATGGTCCCTCTAAAGGGCCATAAAGTCTTAAAAGCGTGTACTGCAGTTACCTGGCATAGTTGATATGTCAAGTTTTGATTGGAGGTGGAGTAAATCTGACACCAGTGTAATTGAGAGCAGAATATGAGAGGCAGTTTGCTTTATATCTGAGCCCATTTAAAAGATTTTAAAAAAAAATCCTTAAACATGTACCTAATATTAGCAGAATTCAGTAGAACTCAAATACGTATTAAATGTAAGAATGCTTTCTTCGTTCAGAACTTGCACTTGACTCTGAGCAAGAGGCTTGCATTGCTATCTTGCTTTTTAAAAGAGCTAATTCTCCTCCTCTTATTCATGCTGATGTAAACCTGAAAAAACCCCACTGAGATCACTGGGGAATGATAGAGCTCTTTTTGTGTGTCTGAAATCAGCCTGCAAAATAAGCACAACCAATATAGACTACTTCAAAAACTCTCAGAATCTATTAAGACTGCCGTTGCATCGGGAAAAAAAATCACTTAAACGTTTCAAGTTCAAATTCAGTTTTAGAACTTCAGTTTTTGAGGGGAAAAAATAGACAAATTTCAATGGTTATTACTACTTTCAAGCTTCTGAAAAGAAATATCAAACTACTAGGAGTGGAGAAGGGAATGAAATTCTCAAAATAGAAAACTCTCTTCACTTGAGGGCTGTCAAGAAAACAAACCCTGGTTTGCTGCAGCTGCATAGCTCACTTTAATGTCAGTGAGACAGAGGCACGTTGCCCTGTTTTCTCCACATTTGGGCTGCAGTTTACAGCGTATGCAGATGTTTGGTGTTGGAATACACATCCAATCCCCAGTTCTCCCACAGCACAGACATTGAGAGGAGGTTCCACACTGGCAGTTGTCTGTAGACCTTTGCATAAGTGTCAGACTGAGAGTATTCATGCCTGTCTGTCTGGTTGGTAAGGCCCCTGGCATGTATTCCTTACCATGCTGTGTAAGGAAGTATTTTGGTGGATCCCTCAGGTCTTCATCCTTAGGTAGGACATGTGATCCCTCAGGTGGGCTCCCTGGGACACCCAGCTTTTTCGGGGTAGTAGTAATTGTAGTAAAATTTTCCCTGTCTGTCCAATAGCTGAAAATGAAGCTCTTCAGTCTGCTGCAGCTGGGTCACTCTTCACTTGAGACTGTGGGATTAATCCTTCCTGACATCCCCATGCATATGGATATATTTGTTTTCAGACATGTACTTGAGCTAATGAGCGTTTGGGCCGTTGCTTTGCTAATTCTTTTCATTATGGGCAATCTGATGCTTATCCACAGGCCTTGTGCTATTTAGCTTCTCTCTGCAGTGACTATGATCAAATGGTCTCTTTTTATCATCACACACTGCACAACATTATTTGCCTCTTTCACATTCCTGACTCAATACCCTCCCATCTTTGCATGACCTTGTCCTGCCCTTGAAACATGCTAGTTAGCTGTATGCAAAAACTAACAAGACAAAATCATCAGCTTTTCTGAAAAAGAGAAAAAAAAAAAAGTGAATCCTCAGAGTGACAATGACAAATGATTTACACTGGCAGGTACTCTTCATTAATGCTGAATGCTGATACTCTGCATGCAGCAAGATAGAGGTGACCTCTAGGACCATCATTTGGCCTGATAGTTGTCCATTCAACCTAAAAAGATTACACTGTCTTTAATCTACTAAAAATAGAAAAATTACATTTCCCCTCATGATATATGCAATAAAGGGTAATCTCCAAGTAGCCTTTTTAGCATCTATAATTTCACAGAGCACTCTGAAAGTTAGTTTTTTCCCTGCCATCATCAGACCTACTGACGCAAACTTTGCTGCCAACTCATTGCACATGCTGGACCTTAAGCTGAGGGAAAGTGTAATTCTCCTTACCCAGCATCACATCCCAGCTCAGCATCCTGGCCCTTGCCTCTCTTGTTTGTGTTTGCCATTCCTCACATGTATCTGCACTGATAGTGGAAATCTTGTAAGAGCTGATTGTTGAGAGCCAGGGGTGCTCTTTGTAGAATATTAAAAGAATTGATTAATACACCATACAATTCACTGAGGAAGGTGCCTCTGTGAATGGCTGTAAACAAGAAATGTTGCTCATATGGAGAGGAAATAAGTGCTTGGCCCTAAGAGTGCTAACGGGCCCTAACAATGCTGCCCAGCCTCACAGGCTGTCCCTACCCAAAGGCACCAGAGCATTTAGGAATTAACTGCCTAAGGGTATCGAGTAGAACCGGGGACTTTCTTTTCTTCACAGAATGTACTCAGCAAAGATCTGTAAGAACAGGAGAAGCCAGAAGGAATCAGACAGTGCTACAATTACAGTTTTTTAGATATTCTGGGAATACTGTCTGTTGCCTGCTTGTAACTTCTGTTCACAGCAAGTTCCTCCAGGCTGAATCAAGTATTAAAATATGGTTTTTTCACTTCCTTGTCTGAAGGCAAGTTCTCCTAAGACTGGGGCTACTCTTAAGGTTACTGGATTTGTTCCTTTGACAAACCTTAAAGTAGCAAGGAGGGAATTAATTCTTGGAATCCTCACCATATGTGGGTATAAACCAGAGAAACCTGCCTTAGCCAGACTGACTGTTTTTCCTCTGACGCACTGAGAAAATACTCCACAGCTCATGCATCTCTACATTCTACACACTTCCTTATTTGTTCCTGCGCACTGGGGTAGTGCCTTCTGTATGTTAATGCAGAAGAATTGAACCCTAAAAGTGAGGTGTATTCTGACATGAGTATCAAATGCAGCTAGAAATAAATTATATTGAAGTGTCTGGATTTATAACTGCTTAGGATGTTGCTATTCTTGCCTTGGAGCAATTACATATGTTCATACTGGAAGTTCACCTGATATAGCAGGATGTGCATGTATGTGTGTTTAAGTCTTCTGCTGATTCACAATATGTCAGTCAGTGTTAATTATAAGTAGGAAGAATTAAAATTTTGGGAGAGTGGATCTTGCAGTGCTATTTATCTCTACTTAAACTAGGACATGGCTCCAGACTATGTGTCTTGCATTCTCAGCCAATGGATTTGTGCACAGAAATAGGATGCTAAGATACTCAGATACCTAAATTATTCACTGTTAGTCATATTTCAAGTAGCAATAACTTAATATTCTTATTTCAATGTCTTTTCTTCTACATCCACCCATGTTATCTGTGTTCATGTACACATTGTTTCCTGCTGGAGCCTCAGGTCTGGATGCCAAATGGAGCTGCACCTGCTGGCTTTGATGCAAAGCAATGTTAGTGCCTACAGCCTAAGGAGACTGACATTCTTGTTCTATATGGCTTCTTTTCCTCTTTGGTGACAAAGAATATAGTGTGAAAAATATCTGTATGTCAACACCAACTTCTGTGTCTGTGTGTGTCTATAAAGTTTTCCAAGGCTTTTCCCAACTTCACATTTGGACAGCAGTGTGGGACATACAAGTGCCCTCGATACTGATTTTAATGGAAGAACTTTGCATCCAAGCCAGCAGATACAGCTCCATTTGGCATCCAGACCTGATGCTCCAGCAGGAATGACTCAGGAGGAAACAGCCACCACTTTCCATGTCTCGCTGGGGTCCCTCCTGAACTGATTTGATGTGTATTAGAGAATGGGGTCATAAGGAAGCTGGAAGTGATGTTGTCCTTGCTGAAGACTATTTTTCCAGGTAGGTTTCCCCAGTTTTACTTTTTAAGTTAGCAGTTTCCTTGAGAACTAAATACAACAGAGAAATAATATCATGTGCTTAAAATTTCCCTAACTTTACGGACAACTCTCTGGTTTTGTACTGCCAGAAGGGTCGGAATTCTTCCCCAGCAAGATACCTGGGAATTCCTCAGAATCCAGGAAGCATTCAGACACTAAAGCCAGTTTTGCTGGCATCTCACCATCTGATCCTAACTCACCCAGCAACAGAAAGGCTAAGAGCTGTCACTCTGAATAACTTTACTGCCTACATCTTTGGCAAGTTGAGTCTGAATTTAACTAAAATCACAGCTTGCAGCAAGAATATTTATGAACTAGGAAACCCTCCTGTAAGCGTATAGGGGCAATCTTTTATATATATACATATGTATATATATGTGTGTGTGCATATATATATGTATTTTCACACCCCCTCTCCTTCCTCCTATCTTCGTGTTAGCAGCCAGCGATGTGGCCACTCTGGTTGCCTAGGAAGCTGATTGCTGCTCCTAAAGGATCTGTTTAAAATTCTGATCTGGATTCTAGTCAGGTGTGTGAGACCCTGGGAATGGAGCTCTTGAACTGTTGGGTACTTTCCATTTTCCCCCCTCTCCTGGGCTCCTCTGGACTGAGAGAAGGCAGCTGTGCTGCTTTGCAAGACAGAGCAGCTGGACTTGGTTACCCCTAGAACCAGTGAAGTGCTGGAAGAATGGCTTGCCTTATTCCAAGGAGACAGAAGGAGCTGTTTGGGATCATAAATGACACTGGAGAGTAGCTATGTATGTATGCAGTTATTTTAAGTGTTGTTTTTGAGCCTTTTTCTATGCACCTGCCGTCTTTTTGGGCATTTGTACTTTCATCTGCATTGTTTGAAATGGAAATAAAAGCAATGATACATATTCAGACAATCTGAGACCTGTGTTTCAGAGGACTATGCTGAACCCTTTGTGGAGTTTCTTTTCAGAAGCTAATTCTAGTGGAAAATTACTAAATGGAGCTTTAAATAGGTGAAATAGTAAGCTGGCCAAATAGTGCACCTATCAGAGAGGCAAAGGAGGGTGCTCGCTCCAAGTTGGTCTCCACCCTATAGCTCTACCATTCGGAGAGACAAAGGAGGGTTTCTAACAGGAAAGTTCCTTAACATTAAATTTTGGCCTAAGGCTGTCCCAAAAGCTGTCTGTCACACCTCATTATATCTGCTGTTCAAACCTAGATAGGCATTCAGATTAACACCTGGATCAAAGTCTATGAATACAATTACTGGTTATCAATGCAAGAAATATTCATTAAGAGAGATCTTAGATGGTAGCAAAAGCTAGATTTTGAGTCACTTGTTTATCATCTTAAATGAGTGTAGGATCTCATTTAAATCTGCTTTGAAGTGTGAGTTATGAACAGGAGCCCTTTGATCAGAATGAAGTATGATGTGTCATAAGGTGTTATGCCAAAATAAAGAAGCCACTTAAGCTTTTTCTCCAGAGACACAGAGCAAAATGAGAGCTATGGTTCCCCTACTGTGTCTCATGCTAGCAAGTCCATGCTGGAGAAATTGGGCTATGAAGGTTACTGCTAAATGTCTGCAAAGTGGGAAATGGCATTTGGTTTTCTCCTGGGGAGAAATCAGAAATGCACAATGTAAATGTTTTATTAGTGTGCTTATAAAGCCTATTTCTATTGCATGCATTCCTCCCCAAATGTGGTCCCACATACTTCCTCTTTCAAAAGCTTCAATTTAAATTTGTGGTTACTGCTGCTTGCAGCAATTTCTCCATAAAGAAGTGTCAAAAGCTCTTTTCTTAAAAATTTGTCACTCTGAACACTTAGAAAAAGTAAAACTGGAATGTGATGGGCAACATTGCCATGTGGTGATTGCTGTCCCATGAGTGCTAAAGTAACTTTGTAGGTAGCTGACTGCAGTGCTTTTGGGTGACTTCACTGGTCTTTGCCATTCTGCCATGTGTTGTCAATACTCCCGTGGCTCCTGCTGGGATCAGAGGCCTGTATTTTAATCCAGTGGTTGATCTGCATCCAGCTTCATGGCAGTGGGACGTGGGAAATAAAAGGAGGAGGAAGTAATAGGCCAGACTAACTGTCCAAGTTACATTTGCTCAGAAGTCCTAATTTATTTTTTAAGTCCTGCAAATAAATCAGTAATTTTCCAAATGAAGTGGTATTATATCCTCCAGGACACAGAATCATGAGCAAACAGCACTCTTCTGTTCACTCTGAAAAATAAATGGAGTTTTCTATAATGTTATCCAGAAGAAAGGGCAGTATTGGCATGTACAGCCAAATAAGGCGTATTCTTCTATATCTTTCTTCACCTAGAAACAATGTAGAACTTGTAATTATTATTTGGGATTTAATCAACCTGTGAGAGAGTAGAGGAAAATAACGAGATATGTGGTAATGTTCCTAGTATGTACTTTAATTACTGATTGCTTGATTACTGCTGAAACTGATGAGGCTGAGTGTGATGATATTATCAGTGACTAAAGCCTGATAGCAAGAGATGAAAACATAACATTTAACATGATCATGATATTCTGCAAAATAGCATCTTTGAGGGTTGGACTGAGTGACTCCCTGCAGAGATAATTTAAAGGCTGTAAAGCCATATATGTGGAAATGCTAATGAATAAGATAATAGACAGCCTCTAAGGAAAACAGAAGCTCCTTTAATGCAACAGAAGAGTTACAGAAATCTCTGTGAGTGGCTGAGGCACCATATCCAAATCAACAGTTACCACATTATTAAGAGATTCCAAAAGATCTAGTGAGAGTCTGGTAATTTAATGGGTAATGATATTTTCATCCTAGTAAGTTACAGGAATATAGTTCTGAAATACACATGAGTCAGTAAGGCACTCAACGCTATAAGATCAGGGCTAACTTTGTCAGGCATTGGACAGATGCACCACATGACACCTGGAATGACACAGGAACATGCACAAAGCAGCTGAAAGAGGTGACATCAGACTTCAGGTCTGTGGTGGCAAAAAGAGGCATAAATAACTGTTTTCAAAGGGGTTTCCTTCCAGACCTGGCAGTTTCTGTAATATACTTAAAAGCAGTAGGACTGAAACACAACACATCTCAGTCAGTAATTAGCAAAATGAAAATAGTGCTTGCTAAGAATGTCCTCTTTTACTAGATGGAGAGTGAGGACTCTGAAGCATCCAGGCGTGTAGCTGAGAAATCCAGCCCAAGTCAAACAATGGAACTGAAAGAATGCTTCCGATCACTGAAGCTCCTCTGTTCCTAAAAGAAGAAAACCCCACCCACAGACTTAGAGGGTCTGAAACTGTTAGTGAAGAAATAATCCTAGAAGTGAAACAAGTGCATGCAAATATTACTTCATATAAAATACTCTCACACAGTTCAGAGATAGAAGTGCTTCAAACCTTTCTTCACGCACAAAACTGGCTGTAAGCTTATCTATCAAGCAGTAGAAGGGATGTAGCTGGTATTTTGGGTAAAATCTTTGTGCTTACTCCCTGATTCTCTTTTCTTGCAGAAGTATTAGCTGTTGGATTAAATAGCCAAACTGTTGGATTAAATGGAACATAGGAATTATTTTATGCTGTGAAATCAAATTGGTTGTGTACTATGAGTGTTAGAATTTGTCTGCAGGACAGTTATGAACTAACCCCTAACTAATCCTTCTCCCAAGGATCTCCAATTCAAAGCTGGGAAACAGAAAGATGTGGACTAGAAATAAAGGCGAGGGAGAAAAAAACCCACCTAATTGTTGTAATATACATAATTCCCCAAACAACAACAGCAACATGACCATGAGCTTGAAAATCTAAGTAAACAGTTAGTTTAGAACTGTCCTCCTGTCTCGGTTTGAAAGACAGGTGTCTGCTAAGGAAGGGAGGAGCCTCCCTTGGAATGGAAAATATTACCTTTTCTGAGTTGTTATAATTTTGAAATTAAGGGGCTTTCAGGCAAAGACATGGGAAAGGGAGTAACAGTTCTTTACTAGCGTGTGTATGTATAACAAGGCAAACAAAGAAAACAACGGCAGCAGCACCGAGCAAACAGAAAACTCGGTGAAGTCCCTTTAAGCCATTTCCCTGCGGTGCAGTTCCGGGCACGGCCGGCAGGGGCGCTGCTGGCCCCCGGCCGGGCGCGGGGGGCACTGGCTCCCCCGCGCCTGCAGGGGGCGCTGTGGCGGGGCCCCTGCCACAGACAATGGCGGCCGCAGCCGGCAGGAAGGGCTGGAGAGGGAGCTTCCTTTAGAGACCCTCAGGGTCAGGGGCAGCCGATCCCGGTGCTGCTCTGGATAGCAAAGGGGGCTGTAGCAGGGACCTCGGAGCAGCAAGCTGGGAAGGCAGGGATGAGCAAAGTCCCGGACGGTAGATGAGATGTATCAGAATCTCCTCAGCTGTAGTTGGAACCGCTGGGTGTCCAGGCCAGGCAGGGGGCGCAGAGCTATAACGTAGTGAAAACCAGTGGCAAAAACTAGTGGAGCTGGGTAGTGGCAGGCGGTGTGAGAAATGAGGCTCACTTTAATAAATTTCAGAGGTTTATTAAACCTTAACAAAATACAGGAAAGGACTGAATAAGGAAAAATTACAGTGCTGGGACCGTGGAACCAAGCCGCCATGTGCTCATCCACAAAATGGATGCTCCGCTTCTTATACCCTTGGCCCCTCCCAAAGTCTTGTCAGTCAACTGTTGGATTAAATAGGAAAAGAACTCCTTCTCTGCCATCCATTGGTGCAGATCACTTTCTTTCTACTTGATTGGAGGTCAGGTGTTGCCATGCCGTGCCTCCTAGTAACCAGTTTGCCCTCCCTCATATGCTCAGACTAGAGACTACGATACGAGGGGGAAGGGAAAGAGGACTATGGGGAGAACACACCAAAATAACATATCTATACATCTATAAAACTTCTCTTGACATACACGTAGTATTCATCTCTTAACTGCGAGAGCCAACCATTGCATTACCCATTTATAACACCTGCACAGTCAGGGAAATGTGCCCTCCAGGAAGGGGTTGGAGTCCCATTGTTTCCCCTGAGGTGTCCAAACAGATGGCAAGAGTCCTTTTTTTGGTGAGGTAGGGTGTTAATAAGGTCCCAGTGCAACGGCTGCTCTTACGAGCAGGGCTCCACTCACGGTAGAAGAAAGCAGAGGACAGAACCCCGCAGTGGTGCTAAATTCTTCCCACAAGGACTGCAGCCTCCTTCCCCTCCAAATGCCGAGAAAGCAAGAGAGCTAGGATCTGCACACACCCCTGTTTTCCCAGTCCGATTCTCCTGGTATTTCTGCCCCTCAGAGAATAAAATCTCAGATAAGAGAGTAGCCAGCCGCACTCTTCCTAGGGCAACTTCTGTTGTCTCTCACTTAAGTATTGATAGTTATTGTTTCCTAGCAACCTATAGGACAAAATTCCAGGAGGGAAAAGAAACAAAGGGAAAGATCCTAACCCCCAACACTTCCCTGTCTGGTGGGGCTGCATTTCACCATGACCTGTCATCTCTAACACAGGTTGTCAGTTTTCCTCTTGGGATTGAGGTCAGCCAGAGAACACTGCAGTGCTCTGGCCGTGTATGGCAGTGGGTTGTCTCGGCCATGGTTCTTTGATGGTCGTGAATGACCACACGCTTCTAACATCCAGACATGCTCAGGGCTCCTGTCTGGTTAATGCAACAAAACTTTTGATAGTTTGTAGCTAATTCACTCTACTGAAAGGACACAAGAGCAAATCTTGACACTATTAAATGTTGTTTGCACTATCATTTGATGCATAATGGTATATATAGCAGAAAGTAGATACATTTGACCAGAATATCAAGTGAGGTGATGTGATGGGGCTGTGAGTAACTCAGTCTGTCTCAAGGACAGAAGCTGCAGTTGCTTTGCCCTGTGAGTATTCAGTTTGTCTCCTCTAATTTTGTCTTTAAAATCCACGTGTACATGGTTTCTGCAGAGAAATTTTCAGGATATTAACAATTTTGGAGTACACAGTAATTTGTTTTATAAATAGCATAATAACTGTCTCTAAGGATGTTGATTTCTTGATTTCTTTTGTGTCTATAAGCAAGCGTATTTTATTTTCCAAAGCAAAAGCATCCTGTGAAGAAAATTAAATCCTTTTATTCCATGGAGAACAGATGGACAGTTTCTGAATCCTAAATCCTTTTTGAACTGCACTTTGTTCTGGAGGGATGTGGAAATGCGACTGACCTGGCAAACATTTGCCATCGTGGCAAATCACTGTTTCCATGCGGAGATGATTGTTCTGTGAGTTATGTCTTCTGCTTTCTGGGCAGGGGAAGGCCAGATTTCTTTGTGTTATGTTGGGCATTTTGCTATCCTAACATGCCCTAAAGTGATCTGGTGAACTGCAGTCAGAACTCACTGTCCACATCTAGGGGCCCATAGTTTGTCTTCCACTCCTCTACTAGCCATTCTTTTTCAGATGGTTGGCACTGGTTTCAGACAAAATAAGAAAATTATTGTGATCAATTAGCTCTAATCTGGCGTGATGCTGGTAGCAGGGAAGAACAGCTGTGCCTGCATTTGATGTGCAGCAGTCGTTTGCAGGCTGCTGAGCAGCTCTGGGGATGGCTTTTGGAGAGCAGCAGTAGGTAAAGGCTCCGTTCTTTTGATCTGCAGCTGAACGACCCCTTCCCACACTGCTCTGCAGTCTGTTGGTTAAAACTAGATTAATTCCTACTTCTTATCCCAAACAGAAAGTTGGAGAACCTCACCTTTCCAGGTGAAATCATACCAGTCATGCAAAAGCACAAGTTTAGCCAGGAAGCCATGCCCAATCTTTTTCCTGGATATGTGGACTCTGTGGATGTGCAACATCAAAGAAAGAAAATTTGGCTCCATGCTGCTGTTTGCAGGGCTGTGATCACCAGTCACTGTGACCCAAGAGTAGAGGCCACAGAGATAAGTGTGCCTGCTGATCTGGCAGAGCAGAGTGACAGCACAGTTGGAAGCTGGCAGAAGTGTCCAGGGCCAAGTGGAACCATGGGAGTATGAGAACCACAGACATTCTTCGAGGTGCCTCCTTACTGCAACAAAAGGCACTGGTGCCACATTTTTAGTGGTAGTGCATAGCTTTTGTACAGAAAATCACTCTATGAAAAGCCAGTGTCCATAAAGGAGACAGAGGAGTCCTGCAACGTTATTCGAATAAAGGGAGAGAGTCCACTGGGGCATTCCTCCATGCAGTTTCTCTCTCGAGGTTCCCGAGGGTGCAGCCTCCCTTTTATCCCGAGCTCCCGGCCGCCTGTTGCCCTTTTCCTTTCCCCATCGGCTGAGCTGCTAGGAAGGTACAGCCTTCCCCAGCCACCTTCCACATATTCCCCCCTTGAACCTGGCATTTTACCCCAAAGTTCAGCCTTGTGCAGACCCTTGTCTGTTCCAGGAGTCAAGCTGTCGGTAAGGAACCTGCTTTTTGAAGCTGACAGAGACATTAAGGCCCATTCCACAGATGTTAACACCCGTACCTTCACCTGTTGAATTGTTTGTAAAGACATTAGCGCACATCTTTCCTATCACTTTTGATCACCTAGCCTTCAGGTAGGCTTTTCATCCACATGCCAGAGTAGGTGTGTAAAGCGAATTAGGGCATTCCCCAAATCTGCAGAATTGATTTTAGAGTCTGGTTTAGGGATACATGAAAAATTGGTGTATTTGAAAGGTGATCAGCTTGCAGGATTGAACAAGGACTCCTGCTAGTGGAGCAGAATTGGCTCTTGTGAGGGGATAGGCTGGTTAGCTGGGAACTGCTTTGTTTGGGGCAAATCCTGGTGAGTACTGCGCAAGTTATAGAATGAGTTCACTTTTATCAGCTGCACAAGAGAATGTGTTTGTTATATCTTTGTACTGAAATTTGCGGCATTTCTTCCAGAGGGCCATGACAGCTTCCAGCCGCCCCGGTGAGTCAGATATCAGAAGAACGTGCCAGCGGAGTCAGCGGCAGTAACCACCTCGCCCAGCTGCGGGAGATGGTCGTGCCGCATCTCCGGGGAACGGACAGCCATCCACTCCAACGCTGCAAGCTAAAAGCAGCGGGAAGTTGAAAACCAGGGCTGGGGCGTGGGGAACTCGGGCTGAGTGCCCGCTGTTGGCCCCGGAGCCTCTCGCTACTCTCCGCAGGTGTGGCTGTGAAAGAAGGCGGCTTTAGAGGGCTGACACTTCCCGGCTCCTTGGCGGGCGGGCCGCGTATGCGGCGAGCAGCAGCGGGCGCCCCGTCCCATATCGGCTGTGGGACCGTCCCG
>VWZV01002529.1:180-19768 GCA_013397155.1 Irena cyanogastra
TTATGTCCCGTGTGCGGCACAGAACGGAGTCTCCGCCTGTGTCTTCCCCGGTGCTGATGCGGCGCTGGGATGCAGGTGCTTCTCTGGGAGGGACACAGGTCTTGGCTGTTCCCGGTGATGGGTAAAGGGAAAAATCCGGGGGAAAACGGCACAGTCCTGGGAAGAGCACCCTTCAGCAGGAGAGCCCAGTTACCCAGCAGCCAGTTAACGTTCCAGAGTCCTCAAAGGCTTTAAATTGCTTAATTTTCCTCGTACTGA
This sequence comes from Irena cyanogastra, assembly GCA_013397155.1. Taxonomy (NCBI): domain Eukaryota; kingdom Metazoa; phylum Chordata; class Aves; order Passeriformes; family Irenidae; genus Irena; species Irena cyanogastra. Next base: position 439 of record VWZV01002529.1, read on the forward strand.
GTGTTCCGGGTGGTAGCTGGTGAGTGATGTTGTGTCTCCGTTCTGTCTCCGTCCGAGGAGACACGGTGGGATTGTTTGGATATCCCGCGCAGGGCTGCCCCGAAAGACAGCGATGGGCAGGAAAGGAAAAGCAGCAGACACGTCTGTGTTTGAGGATGGGCTTTCTGAATCAGCAGAGTGTTGTTTGATCCCTCCTCAGAAGTGTGATTCTGGCCGTGTGACCTTTTTTTAGCTGCTTTATGGTCTCCTGCCCACTGATGCTGTCGCACTGCTGTTGGAAAACAGACGTGAGCACAGGAGCTTCTGTGTGTGTGGAAAACAGACGTGAGCACAGGAGCTTCTGTGTGTGTGGAAAACAAATGTGAGCACAGGAGCTTCTGTGTGTGTGTGTGTGTGCCTCGGACATGCAGCCTCCTGCTACCACACCTTGCACTTGGCTGTTTTTTCACGAGGGAAAGTCGAGATGTTGCCAGGGGTCACCCACGTAGTGTTGAAATGGACGTGCTGAGCTGGGACTGAGGCTCTGATAGTGGCAGTTTGAGAGGAGAGCACCTCTGCCTGTTGCCTGCTTGTCTTGTCGAGCAGTGTGCTGTTCTGCCAGCAGCCCCGGTGTTTCTGTGGGAGCTGCCCAACTGTGTCAGCCGTGTATCGGGGGGCAGCAGGTTATTATTGCAGTCAGGCTTTGTTACAAACCAGGATTAAATGTTTTATTCGCGGGTGTGAGGTGCCCCACGCTGTCCAGTTTCCAGCACGGCTGCCTGTGACATGCATGCTGCTGTGGTCAGAACCTGGATTTTCACGGCTTTTCCTTGTCCTCCAGACTGCTGGCTTTGACCCTGTGCCCCTGTGGTGGTGGTAAACTCAGACCAGTCACTGTTTGTCTGTCTTTCTGCTGTCACCTTTTGTCTCGCAGCCAGATTCACTGCAGCCCGACCAGGACTTCAGCCATAGGATCATACAACAATTTGGGCTGAGAGGGCTCCTTGTCTTGTTCCACCCCTGCCATGGCAGGGACACTGCCACTGTCCCAGGTGCTCCCAGCCCAGGTGTCCAGCCTGGCCTTGGGCACTGCCAGGGATCCAGGGGCAGCCCCAGCTGCTCTGGGCACCTGTGCCAGGGCCTGCCCACCCTCCCAGGGAGGAATCCCATCTTCTGCTGCTCTCTTCAATTTGATCCCACTTCCCTTTCTCCTTCACTGCAGACTCTCATAAGTAGTCTTGTCCCACCTTCACTGTAGCCCCTTCAGAACAGGAAGGCCGCGGTGAGGTCCCCCTGCAGCCTGCTCTTTGCAGGCTGGACAGTCCCAGCTCGCTCACCCTCTGCTGGCAGCAGAGCTGCTCCGGCCCTCGGTCAGCTCGGTGGCCCACACAGCGGTTCTCTTCTGTTTTGCAGGATCATGGATTTCCCAGGGCACTTTGAACAGGTCTTCCAGCAGCTCAACTACCAGAGGCTGCACGGGCAGCTGTGCGACTGCGTCATCGTGGTGGGAAACCGGCACTTCAAGGCGCACCGCTCGGTGCTGGCCGCCTGCAGCACGCACTTCCGCGCGCTCTTCACCGTGGCCGAGGGCGACCAGACCATGAACATGATCCAGCTGGACAGCGAGGTGGTGACGGCCGAGGCCTTCGCCGCGCTCATCGACATGATGTACACGTCCACGCTCATGCTGGGCGAGAGCAACGTGATGGACGTGCTGCTGGCCGCGTCCCACCTGCACCTCAACTCCGTGGTGAAGGCCTGCAAGCACTACCTGACGACGCGGACGCTGCCGCTGTCGCCGCCGAGCGAGCGCGCGCAGGAGCAGAGCGCGCGGCTGCAGCGCTCCTTCATGCTGCAGCAGCTGGGGCTCAGCATCGTCAGCTCGGCGCTGGGCTCCTCGCAGGGCGCCGAGGAGCCGCCCGGCGCCGTGGGCCCGGCGCTGCGGGGCGGGCTGGAGCAGCGCGGGCTGGAGCAGCGCGCCGCCTTCCCCATCCGCCGCCTGCACAAGCGCAAGCAGTCCTCCGAGGAGCGCGCCCGCCAGCGCATCCGGCCCGCCTTGGACGAGCCCGTGGCCGACGTGGCCGCCGAGAGCGGGCAGCCCGTCGTCCACTCGCGGGAGGATTTCTTCTCTCCGGACTCGCTGAAGATTGTGGACAACTCCAAGGCCGACACGGTTGCTGATAACCAGGAGGACAACACCATCATGTTTGACCAGTCGTTCGGCGCTCAGGAGGATGCTCAGGTGCCCAGCCAGTCAGACAATGGCGGAGGGAACATTTCCCAGATGTCCATGGCCTCCCAGGCCACACAGGTGGAAACCAGCTTCGACCAGGAGGCTGCTGCTGAGAAGAGCAACTTCCCGTGTGAAAATCCAGAGGTCAGCCTGAATGAGAAGGAGCACATGAGGGTGGTGGTGAAGTCTGAGCCCCTGAGCTCCCCAGAGCCTCAGGATGAGGTGAGCGATGTCACCTCGCAGGCGGAGGGCAGCGAGTCTGTGGAGGTGGAAGGAGGAGTGGTGAGCGCAGAGAAGATAGAGCTGAGTCCCGAGAGCAGTGACCGCAGCTTCTCGGACCCCCAGTCCAGCACTGACAGGGTGGGAGACATCCACATTATGGAGGTGTCCAACAACCTGGAACACAAGTCTTCTTTCAGCATTTCTAATTTTTTGAATAAGAGCAGGGGAGGTGGCTTTGGTGCCAGCCAAAACAACGATGACAACATCCCCAACACCACCAGTGACTGCAGGATGGACAGCGATGCCTCTTACCTGATGAGCCCGGAGTCAGGGCCCGCCGGTGGCCACTCGTCTGCTGCCGTCTCCCACGTCGAGAACCCGTTCAGCGAGCCCGCGGACTCCCACTTTGTGAGGCCCATGCAGGATGTGATGGGTCTGCCGTGCGTGCAGACCTCCGGCTACCGAGCAGCGGAGCAGTTCGGCATGGATTTCCCACGCTCGGGCCTGGGCTTGCACTCGCTGTCTCGGGCCATGATGGGCTCGGTCAGAGGTGGAGCCGGTGGCTTTCCTGGCTACCGCCGCATCGCCCCCAAAATGCCCGTGGTGACCTCTGTGCGGGGCTCGCAGCTGCAGGAGAGCTCGTCGGGGTCGCAGCTGATGATGAACGGCAGCACTTCCTTCGAGAGCGGGCACCTGTCGCAGCCGGGCCCGCCGCAGCTGACCCGCGCCTCCGCCGACGTGCTGTCCAAGTGCAAGAAGGCTCTGTCGGAGCACAACGTGCTGGTGGTGGAGGGCGCGCGCAAGTACGCCTGCAAGATCTGCTGCAAGACCTTCCTGACGCTCACGGACTGCAAGAAGCACATCCGTGTGCACACGGGGGAGAAGCCCTACGCCTGCCTCAAGTGCGGCAAGCGCTTCAGCCAGTCCAGCCACCTCTACAAACACTCTAAGACCACCTGCCTTAGGTGGCAGAGCAGCAACCTGCCCAGCAGCTTGCTGTAACTGCCGCCGGCGCGGAGGAGCCTCGCTGCCCGCAGGGACGCCGCGGCGGGCGGGCGGACACCGGCGTGCCACGGTGCCAAACAGTCTTGGCTCTGCCATTGGGGATATCCGGTACCTACCTCGCGGGTGTCGCCGCCGGGAGCCGCGCGGCGGGATGGGGATGTGACCCCCGGGGCGGGGATGGGGATGGGGATGGGGATGTGACCCCCGGGGCGCTGCAGCCCCTTTGCAGGGCAGAGGGGTGACAGCACGGGGGTCCGCTGAAATAGCACGGTTTGAGAACCAGAAACTGACGTGCGCGTTTCTTTTTTTTTTCTCTCTCTAAGGCATTTTGTAACAGTGAAAGCATTTAAATGATTACTGTAACATGAGTTGCTGCATTAGGTGAGGATAGTGGTGCAGACCCCTTACCTTTAAAAGAAAAAAAACAGCTTAGGCTGCACCTGTCTGACATAATGCTTTAAAATACGCTACTTACGACAATAGTTCTAGGATTATGAATGTATGTTTGGCTGTTTTGTAGTAAAGGACACTGTGTAATCAAGGTGCTTAAATTAAATCCCAGACAAGTAACTTTTGGACTGCCAGGTGTACATATAACTTTAATACAGCAAGATCTGGATGTTTGGCTGGTTTTTTTTTCCTGTAGAAACGAGTATTAAGTGGTAAGTGAAGTACTGTCTCTTGTTTGTGCTATTTCTAGCAGTATTTTAACCAGTTTGTATCTCCTATGTTACAATTCTATATACGCAGAAGTTTGAACAGAGCTTGTCTTTGTCTGTTGTTTTGGAGGAGAGGGAATTTGTGATGGCTTTTTTTGCCACGTAAGACAGTATCTTGCTGTTCCCAGCTGCCCACAGTCCATCTGGTCCCCGTTATGGCGTGAGCACGTTGTCTTTTTCTCTTATCTCCAGGCTTTAATTTCCTGCCCTGCGCACTTAGTGACTTCCCTGCGCAGCTGTGGATCTGTCCTTGGATCAGGTCGCTCCTGGGTCAGGAGCAATCCTCGTTTGCCATGTTGCACAGGATCATAGAGTATGCTGAGTTGGAAGGGAGCCCTCAGGGTCATTGTGTCCAGCTCCTGGCCTTGCAGAGGATACCCCGACAATCCCATCTTGTGCCTGACACTTCTTTACCTCAGGCAGCCTTGGGGTTGTGACCCTGTCCCGGGGGAGCTTGTTCAGTGCCAGACCACCCCCTGGGTGAAAAACCTTTCCTGATAGCCAGCCTAAACCTTCCCTGATTCAGCTTCAGCTGTTTTCTCACGTCCTGTCACTGGTCACGAGAGTGAAGAGATCTGTACCTGCCCTTCTGCTGCTCCTCAGGAGGATGTTGGAGACCCCGGTGAGGTCTGACCTCAGTGTCCTCTCCTCCAAGCTGAGCAAACCAAGTGCTCTCAGCCGTTCCTCGTAAAGCTTCCTCTCCAGACCCCTCAGCACCTCATGGCCTCCTTTGGACATTCTCTAACAGCTTGATGTCTTGTGTATGATGGTGCTCAGAGCTGCCCCAGCACCTGAAGTGAGGCTGCCCCAGTGCAGAGCAGAGCAGAGTAGGACAATCCCCTCCCTCACCCGGCTGCTGATATCCCCAGGATATGACTGGCCCTCCTGGCTGCCAGGGCACTGCTGGCTCATATTCTGTAAAATGTCCTTGTCAAATCCACTTAAGCTAGCGTCATAAAAGTACTTTTCCCCTTACATTTAAAAAAAGCTAATGTAAATTTAATTTTAAAAAATTGGCACCATACACATGCAGGAAACATTTGTCATTCTCCATGTGAGTCATGTAAATCTCTTTTTAATTTCCTCTTGTTTGGTGCCACCATCACTTAACACTGCCTGCAGTCTCCTTTCTTTCTTGCAAAGGTGCACACGAACTGTGCTCAGCATTCTTAAGTTCTAAAATGAACTTTCAGAGCATTTCTGCTGATGGTAAATGCTGCTCAGCCGAGCAGGGGCTGGGTCTGTTCTGCAGCGTGTCCTTCTGCTCAGGTGAGACAGAGGATTCCCTGCACCTGCCCTGTCAGTGTGTCGTTTGCACCTTGACCATCTGAGGAATGCAGAAACACAGGAGATGGTTGGATTAATTCCTTTAAAATGTTAATATTTTTTTATAGGATTTACTTAATGGTCATATTTCTGGCTCTTGATTTTTTTTTTTTAAGCATTAAAATAACACCTTTTTTAAAGGAGTGGGATATGCTGTGTTTTGTTTTAAATAATTTCAGTATTGGGGACTAAGAGCATTGAGCTGCATAAACACTCTCCCAAACATCAATAAAATGCAGTATTTTGTACTTTAATATTTTCTTGTGTTGCTTTAAGTAACACTCTGTTTGGTGTTCATTGCATTTCTAGTGTTTTGCTTTTTAAAAACAAGGCTTGGGATTTTTTCATTTTCTGTTTCCTGTAGCACATCCAAATTTGTTGGAATGTTACAGTGTTTGGGAATAAAGCATCTCTTTGCGCAATGAGACTAATTAGGAACTCATATGAGCAGATAAACACTTAACTGGACATTTGAAGTGTTTGTATAAAAATTTTAATGTGGAATATCAGTGCAGGAGGACTTTTTGTATTCTTTCTTTGAGAATAAGTTGGGAGCGTTTTTGGAGGCGGCCGCTTTCAGTCCCGTTGTAGTTGATGTGCAGAGGGGCAGCTGCAGCTGCCTCCCAGCTTTCTGAGTCTTCCTGAACCAAGCAATAAATTCCTGGGAACAGCATCAATAAACACTGTGGCCTGAGCTGCCTGCTGCAGTGCAGGGTGTCTCAGCCCACAGCCTGGCACAGTTGTGCCACTGAACCGCGCTCGGAGCTGAACTTTGCAGGTGGGATCTCGCATGGAGGTGTTGGGGTGTCTGTTCCTAAACACCTGGAAATAAACCCTACGTTTTTGTGTTGCTGTGTCTGACTGGCTTCACTGGTTTGGTGCTCTCCACACAAGCCTGTACAGAAAAAATTGTGACTGCACAAGGAAGCATAAAAACCTGACCTTGGTAATAATTTTGTCCCCCGTAGAGTTCTTTCTATTACTCTTGTTAATGAAATAATATTTACACAGCACCTGTAAAATTCATGATCCATGGTCACTGCTGCTCTCTGAATTCCTCATGGGAGGATGTCACAGGTGCAGGAGGTGCTTGTCCCACAGGAGTTCTGAATGGACACCAGAGCCCCGTGCTCCAGTGCCTATGGCAGCTGATTTACCAGCTCGTGTCTATTCCTTAGTGCACCTGGGGAATCTGGCACACCTGCTCAGACACCAGTCAGTCCCTGCATCATCAGGAACCTCCCAGATACTTGGTCACCATCCTTCAGTGTCACAGCAGCTCCACCAGCAGCAGAATCTGCAGTGTCAGCACTAAGGAATCCTGGAGACCAGTGAGCTCCCCCCGGACTCAGGGCCTGGCTTGCACAGCCAAGCCAATCCTGATTTCCACGGGGTCGTTTGGAAACTCCCCAGCCAGCTGGGATGCCCAGAGCACACTCCCTTCCTCCCCACCACCACGTCTTTCCTGCTCAGTCCACGTTACAAACCTCCAGAACTATTTCTGACAGGCCAGCACAAGGCAATCAGCCATGCTAAATCAGAAGTTACTGATACATGTGTCAGAATTCCTTCCACGGTGCAGGGCAACTTCCACCAGCCCTTNGAGGAGGAGGAAGGCTGATGGAGAGCCACAGCTCAAAAGGAACCTGGCTCCAGGTGTGCTCCTCAGCATGTTCCTGGCACAAGGACTGGGAGCACTCGGAGCTGGAAGGAGGCTGGTTTGAGGCTGGTGAGAGTGACCTCCCCATCACACTGTGGGGACACCTGTGGGGTGGCATGGCTGTGACTGGGCTGTGACAGGGCTGTCCTGTCTGCCACATGGTCACCCATGATGGGAGGGCCATGGCAAGGCCAGTGCACACCCCGGGGGCAGATCACCCCCATCCTGCAGGATGGGCCAGCTGGACCCCAGGCTGGCCACAGCTGTGGCTGTCCACACCCCAAAGTGCCCAAGACCAGGCTGGCCAGGGCCTGGACCAATCTGGGAGAGAGGAAGGTGTCCCTGCCCATGGCAGGTGGGGTGGAATGAGATGATCCATAAGGTCCCTTCCAACCCAACCCATTCCATGATTCTGTGAGCAGTGGCACAGAGAGATGGGCTCAGGTGCCAGCCCCCATTTGTGGAAGTGGGATGGTGGCTGCAGGACACATGGATCCCCAAAGCCCTCGAGATGTGCCCATCAGGCTCTCCTCTGCACCCACACAGGTCACTGCGCAGCTGAGAAACGCCAGGGGAGCTGCAGCCAGAACCTACAAAGGGGTAGCAGAACCTCCCAGTGGATTCCAGTTTGCCACCCACTCTGGAGCTGTGCCTGGAATTGGTTACGGACGCAAAAGGCAGAGCTGGAGGTTCCTGGGGAGCTGCACCAGCCTGTTCTGTGCTTTTCTTTAGACCCCTCCAGCAGAGGATTACGCGGTGCCACCACCTCCACAGGACCATTTGATGTGTGGGCTGGCAGCAGCAGCCTGCACGGACAAGGCTGTCACCTCTCCTCCCTTCCTGGGGGCACTCCTGGCCCCTCACTGTGACCCAGAGCCAGGTTTTGAGGACAGAAGCTGCAGCAGCAGCTCCCTTAGGTACTGGCAGCCCGGCAAGCACTCCGCAGCGCAGGGCCAGCCCCTCTCCTTGGCCTGCTGGCCCCCGCAGTGTGCCCCACCACGTGCCCCGTTTCTCGAATAACATCAGCACCACACGTTGGCTGCTACTCTTTAATGGCTGCTGGCCGTCCCACAGGCTGCTGGCCACCAGGGCCTGGCCTCAGAGCTGCAGCTCGTGGGGCATGGGCTCCCCCCGCAGCCCGGCCAGCAGGTTCCTGGCTGCCAGCACTGCCATCGTGCTCCTGGTGGCGTACGTGGCGCTCCCGATGTGTGGCAGGATCACTGCAGGGACAGGCAGGGACACGGCTCGNTCTTTGAGAATAAGTTGGGAGCGTTTTTGGAGGCGGCCGCTTTCAGTCCCGTTGTAGTTGATGTGCAGAGGGGCAGCTGCAGCTGCCTCCCAGCTTTCTGAGTCTTCCTGAACCAAGCAATAAATTCCTGGGAACAGCATCAATAAACACTGTGGCCTGAGCTGCCTGCTGCAGTGCAGGGTGTCTCAGCCCACAGCCTGGCACAGTTGTGCCACTGAACCGCGCTCGGAGCTGAACTTTGCAGGTGGGATCTCGCATGGAGGTGTTGGGGTGTCTGTTCCTAAACACCTGGAAATAAACCCTACGTTTTTGTGTTGCTGTGTCTGACTGGCTTCACTGGTTTGGTGCTCTCCACACAAGCCTGTACAGAAAAAATTGTGACTGCACAAGGAAGCATAAAAACCTGACCTTGGTAATAATTTTGTCCCCCGTAGAGTTCTTTCTATTACTCTTGTTAATGAAATAATATTTACACAGCACCTGTAAAATTCATGATCCATGGTCACTGCTGCTCTCTGAATTCCTCATGGGAGGATGTCACAGGTGCAGGAGGTGCTTGTCCCACAGGAGTTCTGAATGGACACCAGAGCCCCGTGCTCCAGTGCCTATGGCAGCTGATTTACCAGCTCGTGTCTATTCCTTAGTGCACCTGGGGAATCTGGCACACCTGCTCAGACACCAGTCAGTCCCTGCATCATCAGGAACCTCCCAGATACTTGGTCACCATCCTTCAGTGTCACAGCAGCTCCACCAGCAGCAGAATCTGCAGTGTCAGCACTAAGGAATCCTGGAGACCAGTGAGCTCCCCCCGGACTCAGGGCCTGGCTTGCACAGCCAAGCCAATCCTGATTTCCACGGGGTCGTTTGGAAACTCCCCAGCCAGCTGGGATGCCCAGAGCACACTCCCTTCCTCCCCACCACCACGTCTTTCCTGCTCAGTCCACGTTACAAACCTCCAGAACTATTTCTGACAGGCCAGCACAAGGCAATCAGCCATGCTAAATCAGAAGTTACTGATACATGTGTCAGAATTCCTTCCACGGTGCAGGGCAACTTCCACCAGCCCTTACTGCTATCAGAGTGCCTCACTGAGCATCCAGGAAATCCCAGCAGAGCCTGGCACAAGGGACACTTGCTGTGGGACAGGGAGGGACACAGTGCTGGGTGAGCTTCAGCTCTGGCTGCAGGCTTTGTGCCGTGCTCTGGCTCCCTCCCCACACCAGGGTGTGGTGCTGCCAGCTGCTCACCCCGGCACTCTTCCCTCCTGCCCACTGCTCCCACCCCTTGTGCTGCTGTCCCCAAATGCTCTGTCTGTCCCCTGCCACGGGGAAGGCACAGGGGAGAAGGTGTGGGTGGCTGAGGGGCAGCAGTGGGAAAACCTGTACAAACCATCTCAGCAGGGCAGGCCAGCCACTGGCACCACTGTCCCACCTGGACATGCCACCTGTGTCCTCCTCTGTGGGCCTGGACACCACGGAGTGNGAAGGTGTCCCTGCCCATGGCAGGTGGGGTGGAATGAGATGATCCATAAGGTCCCTTCCAACCCAACCCATTCCATGATTCTGTGAGCAGTGGCACAGAGAGATGGGCTCAGGTGCCAGCCCCCATTTGTGGAAGTGGGATGGTGGCTGCAGGACACATGGATCCCCAAAGCCCTCGAGATGTGCCCATCAGGCTCTCCTCTGCACCCACACAGGTCACTGCGCAGCTGAGAAACGCCAGGGGAGCTGCAGCCAGAACCTACAAAGGGGTAGCAGAACCTCCCAGTGGATTCCAGTTTGCCACCCACTCTGGAGCTGTGCCTGGAATTGGTTACGGACGCAAAAGGCAGAGCTGGAGGTTCCTGGGGAGCTGCACCAGCCTGTTCTGTGCTTTTCTTTAGACCCCTCCAGCAGAGGATTACGCGGTGCCACCACCTCCACAGGACCATTTGATGTGTGGGCTGGCAGCAGCAGCCTGCACGGACAAGGCTGTCACCTCTCCTCCCTTCCTGGGGGCACTCCTGGCCCCTCACTGTGACCCAGAGCCAGGTTTTGAGGACAGAAGCTGCAGCAGCAGCTCCCTTAGGTACTGGCAGCCCGGCAAGCACTCCGCAGCGCAGGGCCAGCCCCTCTCCTTGGCCTGCTGGCCCCCGCAGTGTGCCCCACCACGTGCCCCGTTTCTCGAATAACATCAGCACCACACGTTGGCTGCTACTCTTTAATGGCTGCTGGCCGTCCCACAGGCTGCTGGCCACCAGGGCCTGGCCTCAGAGCTGCAGCTCGTGGGGCATGGGCTCCCCCCGCAGCCCGGCCAGCAGGTTCCTGGCTGCCAGCACTGCCATCGTGCTCCTGGTGGCGTACGTGGCGCTCCCGATGTGTGGCAGGATCACTGCAGGGACAGGCAGGGACACGGCTCGCCTCTCGCCTCCACGCAGCCCCAGCAGCCCCTCCCAGGGCTGCCAGAGGCACGGCAGCCATGCAGATGTTATTTGTGTGTTAATAAATACGTAATATTACTGTTTTAAGTAAATTATTCAATAAATTCATGTGGATGAATTATGTCCTGCCTGGTCTTGTTTCAGAGCTCTCAAATCTCCAAGTTCTGCAAATATTTCCAGAAAGTCTCTGCTCTTACCACTCCTCACACTGTCTACTTTGAGAAACAATGCAAACAAACACAAAATTAGTTTTAGCAAAAAGATAAAGCAACAGCTACGGGTTTGTGTTTCAGAAACAGACACTCAGTCACGGGCAGTTCCAAATTTCCATGGATTTCCCTATGGTTTCTTTTTGGAACATACTTTTCCTACCCCAGAAACCCTCTCCCCCTGGAGGGAGGACACCCCATGAGACACCTGCCAAGCCAGCTCCTTCCTAGCCATCCTTCCTCACCTGCATCACCCTCCTCCAGAGAAGACAGCTCTCAGTCCTGGAGCTGCACCTGCCCACCTGGCCAGTGCCTGGACATGCCCAGGTGACCAGGGCCAGCCTGGCCAGCCCAGCAGCACTCCCGAGGCCAAGGCTCCTCCAGGCAAACTCAGCAGCCCACTTCCAGCCAGTGGGAATTGACATCTTTTCCATCGAGTGTGTGCCCAGGAGCCCACAGAGCACCTGAGCTGGGAACTGGTTTCTCTTTCATGCACCTGCTGATACCTGATCCTCCAGGAATTTCACACACTGAGTGAACAGCCATCACAAAGGTTATCTCAATGGCTTTCTGGGACATTAAAACAGCTCCCACACTTGTTTGGCATCATGTTGATGCGTTTTTACCCCACGGCAGCACCCACCTAAATACACCTGACCTGCCTGTCCTGTGCTCTGGTGCCACTGCCACCGGTGGGTAACGGGGCCAGGGGTCCCTGTCACACCTGTGCCTGGCCCCCGAGCAGCACCTGCAGGGGAGGGCTCTGTCCAGCCCGGGCACTCACCGCAGTTCTTGAGGGACAGCAGGGGGTGGTCGGTGGGCAGTGGCTCTGGCGTGGTGACGTCCAGCCCGGCGGCCGCGATCTGGCCGTGGGCCAACGCGTGGTACAGGTCCTCCTGGTTCACCACAGCCCCCCTGCCAACGCCAGGGCGACAGGCTGGCGTCACTGCTGAGGGTCCCGTGGCTCCAGGGGCACAGAGGGCCCCAGGACTGCCCGAGCAGAGCTCAGACCCTCTCTGGATGGCTGAGCCTCCCAGCAGTGAGCTGCTCCTGCTCCAGCTGCCCACACTCGGGAAGAGCTGGGTCCCCCTGAGTATTTTGTCTTGCCTTTGGTCACTCCCATGGCCTCGGGCCCATGTTCCCACTGGCTGCAGCCATGAAGGCTGCATGTGCTGTCTGGTCTCACACATCCCCTACACTCACAGCGTGGAAGGGCCACAGCCACCCTCCAGGCACGGGTCTGGGCTGCCAGTACCTGCTTGTGTTGACAAACACTGAAGTCTTCTTCATCCTGCCAAAGAAGTCCTTGTTGCACATGCCCTGGGTAGCTGGCGTCAGGGCACAAGTGACCACCACAAAGTCGGACTCCTCGGCCAGCCTGGCGAGCGGGACTGAGGGGAGGACACAGAAACATCCCACTGCAGCCAGCACCTTCCCTCAGCAGGACCCCAGGGCAGCTGCAGTGCCTCCTGTCCTCCCAGCAGGACACCTCGGTACCCACCCCGTGGGGACAGCCCACGAGACCCTCGCCCCCTCCCAGGAGCAGCTGTCACATTCTGCCTCTGTTCACTGCGTCCTCGTGGGGATGAAACTGACAGGAAATCACTAACGCAGGGACACAGGGACACAGGGACACAGGGACACAGGGAACAGCAGCAGGACCAGCTGCAGCCCGGAGTTCTCACCCTGGTCTGATGAAGCCCTGCACGCCCAGCCTTGGCCTGGCTGGGAGGAGGCAGGGTCCCCCTGTCACCCCCCATTGTGGGGCATGTCTGGCATGGCAGTCCCTCCCTTCTGCCCCCTCACACTGGGTACGCCCAGGAGCCCCCCAGATCCCCCAGCTTGTGCCCTCCCTCCACTCCCACCCTGCAGGTGACAAACCCTGTGAGTGACAGCCCCTGGAGCTGTCCCAGCCGTGGTGCTCCATGACTGATGACTGGCACCACCCCTGCCCTGCCCTGGCGCCGTCCTTACCAAACTCAGCCCCAAACTCTGCCGCGCGCTCCGGTTTTGGGCCACTGCCAGTGTACAGAAACTTCCTGACCCCAAAGGGCTTCAGGCGCCGGGCAACTGCCTGTCCTAGGGTGAGGAGAAAGGTGTTGGGCTGCTGTGGCTCCACAGCACTGCGGGGACAGCGCCTGAAGCCACTGAAGGGCGGCTGCAGCGGGATCTGCCCTGCCTGGGGCTGGGCTCTGGGGCGGGCTCTGCTGCAGAAAGGGGCCCAGGGACACTGACCCCGTGGCTGCCCTAGGAGCAAGGACAGAAGGGCTGCCTGCTGGCAAAGTCCACAGCTGGACGGCGCCGAGTGTCCTGTGGACTCTGCCACCACGTTTGTGTAACTGACACCAGCAGGAGGCACAGACTGCTGCAGGGCTGGAGGTGGTGGGAGCACATCAACACCTGAGGCTTTGGGGCTGAGGCTGGTGAGCCAGTGCAGCTGCTGGAGAGGCTCTGCAGGCTCCTCTCTCTGCGCTCATGGGGTTAAACAGGTGAGCACAGGTCACCACCTTGGCTGAGTCACACAGTCCCAGAACAGTCTGGGTTGGAAAAGACTGCAAAGACCACCTCACTCCAACCCTCCCACCTCCCGCAGGGCACCTTCCAGCAGCCCAGGCTGAAGCTGAGGCTCCAAACCCACCGTGCCCCTGCTGGAGACACAGAAATCTGCTCTCGGAGCTGCACTTACCGATCCTGCCCAGCCCGATGATGCCCACGGTGCTGTCGGACAGGCCATGCCCACACATCCACAGGGGCTTCCACGTTGTCCAGCCGCCGCTGGCAGAGAGAGTGGCACAGGAGCAGGCGTCATGGGAAGCTGCTCAGAGCCCGGCCCGGGAGCTCGGTGGGAGCTGCAGGAAGCCGTGGCCTCGGCCCTGTCACCTGCCCGTGTGGCACGGCTCCGGGGCCCCACACGGCACTCACCTCTTCACCTGCTCCGCCGCCTCCGGCAGCCGGCGGCACGCCGACAGCAGCAGCGCCACGGACAGCTCGGCGGTGGCGTCGGTCAGCACGTCGGGGGTGTACCCCACGCGGATCCCCCTGCCAGCCAGACGGGGTCGGGGGCAGCCCTGGGTGCCCCCTGCCATCCCCAGGCTGGTGCCAGCACTGTGCCTGCCCCAGGTACCCCGGGATGTCCCCGCGGCTCTCAGCCCTCCCGCCACTCCCTTTGCCCAGGTGGTCCCTGCCTGGCCCGGCACCCAAACGCTTCTGCAGCCCTGGCGTGGCTGGGGGGACCCAGCCACGACCCGGCCGGGGAGGGGTGCAGGTAGCTGACCCCACCCAGCCCCACCTGCCAAAAGGGACCAGCGGGATGTGGGGAGTGCCGGGGGAAGGGGTCCAGAGCGAGGGGGACAGTGCAGGGGGTGCAGAGCACGGGGGAGGGAACGAATCAGGGGTGTCGGAGCGGGGGGGCTGGAGCGGGAGGTGTCAGAGCAGGGCAGGAGCGGGGCAGCGTTACCGCTTCTTGATCTCGTCCAGGGCGAGGTGGTCAAAGCCCACGGACAAAGTGCTGATGACCTTCAGGCCGGGCCCTGTAAGACACGATGGGCGCTGCCGTGCCTGTCCCGGGCCCGGGCCCGGTGGGGGAAGCAGGGGGCCCCGCACGCACCGGCCGCGTCCAGCACCTCGCGGTCGATGCGGTCCGAGAGCAGGCAGANACCGGCACCGGCACCGGGACCCACACCGGGACCCGCACCGGCACCGGGACCCGCACCGGGACCGGGACCCGCACCGGCACCGGCACCGGGACCCGCACCGGCACCGGGACCCGCACCGGCACCGGCCCCCGCGGTGGCACTGCTACCGACAGCCGCTGTCCCCGTCACTGCAGCGGGACTGGCCGCGCTCACCCGCTGGCCTGGGACAGCACCCGCAGCCCCTCGGCCGGGATCCGCCGCGTCACGAACACCGACATGGCCATGGCCACCGCCTCCGCCACCGCCACCGCCACGGCCGGGACAGCCGAGCAGCCGCGGGCAGACCGGAACAGCGCGGGACAGACCGGAACAGCCCGGCACGGCCCGGAACGGCCCGCCCGCCGCACCGGGCACGCTCCGCCCCGGCTCCACCTCCCGCGGGGTCGCGCCCGGCGCTCCCGGCCCGTACCTGGGCGGGCAGGTGTGTCCGTCCCGGCGGGGCTGTGTGCCCAGACACGGACACCGGGACGCTCCTGCACGGGAAAAGGAGGCGCAGGGGGCCCTTGTGGCTCTGCACAGCTCCTGCCAGGAGGGGACAGCCGGGGGGTCGGGCTCTGCTCCAGGGAACAGGGACAGGAGGAGAGGGAACGGCCTCAGGCTGGGCCAGGGCAGGCTCAGGGGGGACAGCAGCAGGAATTTCCCCATGGAAAGGGGGCTCAGGCCTTGGCAGGGGCTGCCCAGGGAGGGTTGGAGTGCCCAGGCCTGGAGGTGGCCCAGGCAGGGCTGGAGGTGGCACTCAGAG
This sequence comes from Irena cyanogastra, assembly GCA_013397155.1. NCBI lineage: Eukaryota > Metazoa > Chordata > Aves > Passeriformes > Irenidae > Irena > Irena cyanogastra. Next base: position 15,897 of record VWZV01002529.1, read on the forward strand.
CTCTGGGCTGGGGACAGGGTGGGGATCAGTGGTGTCAGAGTTCTTGTGCAGCCTGATGGGTTCAGTGGTGCTGTGCTATCCACGTGCATGCCCACGTCTGTGCACTCACACACGGACAGGTCTGTGCACACACAGGTACCCACCTGCGTGTGCAGGTGTGCACATTCTTACACACAACGTCAGGTGCTCTTTTGGCATGAATTCCCCCCACAGCCTCTGGTGCCAGCTTTGGGGTGTCCCAGAGGCTACAGATGGGTCAACTGCCACCTCTCACTACGCTGTGAGACTCTGCATATTACTTAACCCAGATTTAAACTGTCTGGAGACCTGGCTCAAACACGTTCTGTGGCTGCAGGTACGGGCAGGGGAGCCCAGGGAACGGTGATCTTGGTCATTAACACAGCTGTGCTGTCTCTTGGAGTGAGCACGGAGGCAGACAGGTAAAGGTGACACATTTGTGGGCAGAGGGAACGTGGAGTTTGAGGTATCTACACCAGAATATTGCTCCATGTGGGATTCATTCTGCTGCTCCAGGTGGGATTTCCCTTTATCATGATGTACCATCAGCATGCTGTCAGATTATGCCAGCAGAATTGGGTTTATTTTTTAATAATTGCCTGGAAGTTTGTTTTATGCTGCTGAGCTGGGTGTCATTGAGCTGACACCTTATCTGCCTCCCTCATCAGGGTGGATTAGTGTTGGGAGTACCTGCTCTCCAGCCTGACGCCTCCAGGCTCATCCTGCTGGGCTCTTCCCGTTCCCACACCCAGTCCCAGCGGATGTGGTGGCGTCACCCCCTCAGACACTTCAGCAACCTCCAGGCTCTGGGCCGGTGCTCCCAGCAGCACCAGAGAGATGGAGACTCCCAGAGAGGGTTTATGTACAAAACCAAGTGCACAATTCTGGCCACAACGTGTTTTTATCAATTAAAACCACCTGCAAACCATCTCCTCCACCGTGGCTTCAGGTGTGGAGCCCCCCAGCCGTCCCTGGTCCCTCTGGAAGGGCAGGTGGTGGTGCTGTGCCCCCCTCTCAGGGCCCTTGGCAGCAGAGGGTCGCCCTGGCTGTGGATAACCACCCCTTGTTTCCCATTTTGGTGGTTTCTGGATAAAACCCACACACTATGGAAATGCCTAATTCTGTTTGCACCTTGTGATTTGTTGCAGGCAGACCTGACTGTCCCAGCTCTGGGAAACTGAAAACCTTTCAAAGAGAGCAGGAGAGAGGGAGAGGAGGGGGCAGTGGGACATCCATTACACTCCCACACCTCTCTGCATCCCAGGTGTGGGCTGCCACACCTCCACACTCCATGTGCCCTCTTGCTGCCTGTGGGAAGGACACTGGCAGAGCTGGGAATGCCACCCTCTCTGGTACAGCTGGGGCTTGGCTGATGTCGGGGTGGGTCAGAAGAAACCACGAGCTCTGTCCCTCTGCAGGGAAACACCAGGCACGCCAGGCAGAGATGGCAGCTCTCCAGAGGGCACAGGAGCCAGGAGGGGTGGCAGCCCCTTGCAGAAAGCCAGAGAATGGCTGGGTCTCTGCCCATCCCATCCCATTATCCCATCCCATTATCCCATCCCATTATCCCATCCCATTATCCCATCCCATTATCCCATCCCATTATCCCATCCCATTATCCCATCCCATTATCCCATCCCATTATCCCATCCCATTATCCCATCCCATTATCCCATCCCATTATCCCATCCCATTATCCCATCCCATTATCCCATCCCATTATCCCATCCCATTATCCCATCCCATTATCCCATCCCATTATCCCATCCCATTATCCCATCCCATTATCCCATCCCATTATCCCATCCCATTATCCCATCCCATTATCCCATCCCATTATCCCATCCCATTATCCCATCCCATTATCCCATCCCATTATCCCATCCCATTATCCCATCCCATTATCCCATCCCATTATCCCATCCCATTATCCCATCCCATTATCCCATCCCATTATCCCATCCCATTATCCCATCCCATTATCCCATCCCATTATCCCATCCCATTATCCCATCCCATTATCCCATCCCATTATCCCATCCCATTATCCCATCCCATTATCCCATCCCATTATCCCATCCCATTATCCCATCCCATTATCCCATCCCATTATCCCATCCCATTATCCCATCCCATTATCCCATCCCATTATCCCATCCCATTATCCCATCCCATTATCCCATCCCATTATCCCATCCCATTATCCCATCCCATTATCCCATCCCATTATCCCATCCCATTATCCCATCCCATTATCCCATCCCATTATCCCATCCCATTATCCCATCCCATTATCCCATCCCATTATCCCATCCCATTATCCCATCCCATTATCCCATCCCATTATCCCATCCCATTATCCCATCCCATTATCCCATCCCATTATCCCATCCCATTATCCCATCCCATTATCCCATCCCATTATCCCATCCCATTATCCCATCCCATTATCCCATCCCATTATCCCATCCCATTATCCCATCCCATTATCCCATCCCATTATCCCATCCCATTATCCCATCCCATTATCCCATCCCATTATCCCATCCCATTATCCCATCCCATTATCCCATCCCATTATCCCATCCCATTATCCCATCCCATTATCCCATCCCATTATCCCATCCCATTATCCCATCCCATTATCCCATCCCATTATCCCATCCCATTATCCCATCCCATTATCCCATCCCATTATCCCATCCCATTATCCCATCCCATTATCCCATCCCATTATCCCATCCCATTATCCCATCCCATTATCCCATCCCATTATCCCATCCCATTATCCCATCCCATTATCCCATCCCATTATCCCATCCCATTATCCCATCCCATTATCCCATCCCATTATCCCATCCCATTATCCCATCCCATTATCCCATCCCATTATCCCATCCCATTATCCCATCCCATTATCCCATCCCATTATCCCATCCCATTATCCCATCCCATTATCCCATCCCATTATCCCATCCCATTATCCCATCCCATTATCCCATCCCATTATCCCATCCCATTATCCCATCCCATTATCCCATCCCATTATCCCATCCCATTATCCCATCCCATTATCCCATCCCATTATCCCATCCCATTATCCCATCCCATTATCCCATCCCATTATCCCATCCCATTATCCCATCCCATTATCCCATCCCATTATCCCATCCCATTATCCCATCCCATTATCCCATCCCATCCCATCCCACCACTCTGGGTTTTGAGGAGGAGCTGTGGCTCTCTCTGAGGGCAGTGGTTGGGGTTGGCTCCCGGGGATTTTTGCAGCCTGGGCAGGAGAAGCCCTGAGGCTGGTGGTGGGCCCACAGCCAGCAGGACTCATGCCCAACTCGTTGTCCAGAGCCACCTGGTTAATGGACAGCGTGTTCCAGAGTGAGCTGTGTGTGACAAGTGTCCTGTGTGTGCCCCGGTGCCAGCAGCGGTGCTGGGAGCAGGAGGGCACCAGCAGGGCCGTGCCAGTGGCTCCTGTGCCCCTCTCCCCAGCACCTGGGTCCGTGTGGGTGTCCCCCAGTGCCCTTCAGCCATCCCCCGTGCCAGGGCGGGGCTGGTCGTGCTGCTGCTCCCTCCAGCACCTTCCTCACCCCAAAATGCAGGTGTCTGTCCCTCCTCCCTGGCTGCTCCCAGATGGGGCTCCAGGGGCTGTGAGAGGCACGGCAGGAGTGCTGGCTGGCAGGGCTGTGTGACCCTGCCGGGGCTGATGCCTGACAGAACCAGCGGCTGTGCTGGCAGGGCCGCTCTGAGCTGAGCCGGCAGCCTGGCAGCACCGCCGTGCATCCCCATCAGCCTGGCGGGGCCTCACCCCCCCGGCTGTCCTGGAGCACCCTGGAGCACCC
>VWZV01002530.1:0-19736 GCA_013397155.1 Irena cyanogastra
ATTGCGGCAGAGTTACCCACCGGATCCTGATGAAGCCTTCATTGCGGCAGAGTTACCCACCGGCTCCTGATGGAGCCTTCATTGCGGCAGAGTTACCCACCGGCTCCTGATGGAGCCTTCATTGCGGCAGAGTTACCCACCGGNGCTTCCTTATCAAGATAGCTCAGACCTCGAGGAACCAAGAAGGTTGATTTACAAGATGGGGGGGAGAGGCTGCGATTGAACAGAAATACCCTAATTTGAAAAGAATGTTTGAATCGTGTATGAACTATATGAATATGCAACAGGCTATTGCTTTTAAGGGGTAATCCTTTGTTAGCAAGGTGTGCCTGGTGGTGGAATGCCAGCACCCTGACGTCAGTAAAATTCTCTGTCTTATTGTCTCTTATTGTCCTAATTTTTCTTATTACTTTCATAACTATTTTTTTTTTATTATTAAACTTTTTAAAATTTTAAAACGAGTGATTGGCGTTTTTCACAGTTACCCACCGGCTCCTGATGAAGCCTTCCTTGCAGCAGGTTATTTGTGAGAGAGATGCTATCCCACCTGCTGCCCATGGACTGCAGCCCGTTTGCAGCACCACCACCAGCAGCAGCAGTAAGAAGCCAGGAGTGAAAGAAAACGCTTGCGGGGATAAATAATTAGATTTTAATGTAGCAGAAGATAACGAAGCAGCTGTAAAATCAACACCTATTAATCTAATTTACTACAGGGTTATTGAAGCACTGTTGAGTGCAATAGAGGATTTTAACAAACAAAAATCAGACTCGGTTCCTGAATTTTTTGTTTGACACTCAGCATGGAGTAATCTGGTTTTCTCTTGTCTTTGACTTAAAGCTTTTAACTCGGGTAAAAGCAATTTCTGTTGCTGTGATATTCAGTGACTCCATAGAGAGATAGATTGCTCCCAGGCCACCTTCCTTGCAGAAAGCAGTGCTAATCCCTTTTACTGCTGGAGAACTTTCTCCTGCCTTTTAATCATCTGCTTTGGACCACTTCAGGCCAGGTTGGATGGGGCTGGGAGCAACCTGGTCTAGTGGAAGGGTCCCTGCCCATGGAAGGGGGTGGAAAATTTGAGTTTTGAGGTCCTTTCAAACCTAAATAATTTCAAGATTTGAAGTCTCAAAGTCACCTTTCCTTCTGTAATGGAAGGTAGGTTTATTTGTCTTAAATCTCACATCACCTTGGCATAAACACATCTGCATTTTCAAGAATTATCACTTAGGGGCTTCAGCCCATATGGCAGCACCCAACAGCTCCCTAAAACGCGTGTGTTGAGAAAGACAGAACTCATCCAGTGATCACTGCTCTAAGGAACATAAAGAAAAGAGATATCAAGGATGTGCAGCTAAATCTGAGAAGGAGCTAAATAGCATTTAGCTATTTAGCATTTTCTGGCACCCTGTTTCCGTAAAGCAGAGTTTTCATGGACAGCAGCTCAAATTTTCCACCTCCTTCCACGGGCAGGGACCCTTCCACTAGACCAGGTTGCTCCAAGCCCCATCCAGCCTGGCTTAAACTGGTTGAAATTGGGTGATTAAAAGCACTGTGGTCATGCAGCAACATTCCTGAAGTACTGAACATGAATCTTTACTGTGGTTTATACCTGCAGATAGTCCCTTAATCACTGCCCTGTGAAACCTGCCTGGCTGGCAACTCTCAAGGAAAATAACTACTCAGTACATAAATGGAGAGCTCAGATATGCCTTTAAAGATGTTAGTGCAGGGTTGAGGAACAAACCCTTCTGCCTGGTCCTCTTAGGCACAGCAAACCTGGAAAAGAGAAAGATTTTTGGGGCTGCTTTACAGTTCTCAGGTAAGAAATTTGGTATCCCACACATAACTCAAAAATGCTCTCTGAAAGTTTTTAGGGTAAAGATAATAAATATTTCCCAAAGACAAGAGCACCTCCATGGGCAATAATTTACACTTCCCAGCATTCCTGCATTCTTGTTTTGAGAGTACACATACAGGTATTCCAAATCTACAGGAATATGTTAATATTTACTGTATTCCAGCAAAACCAGGGCTGACTCCAGCAGAGATTTCAGTGAGAACTTGCCAAACTGCACAGTACTTCCTGTCTCTCCCAATTCACAGAAGTTACGTAACTCTGGGCTTGGACCAGACAGAGCTATTTGTGAACAAGCAAAAGGTGTTGTTATGGATCCTGGCCAAAGAGCTCCGTGTCTTTCTGCTGAACTAAGTAAAAGCTGTCATCCTCAGCATGATCAGAATCTTTGTTATCTGTGCAGGAATCAAAATGCAGCAAGCACTTGTATTACTAAGAAGTGGAAATTCACACAGATACAAAAATATTTTCCATTGTGTTGGGAGCAGTGAAGAGACTGTGAAGAAAAAAAGCTTCTTCTGCATCTGAATAAGCCTTGTGATTGTTTAAAATGAAGTATAAAGCCAGAGAGCAGCTTTAAGGAAAATGGTGCCTGAAGAGCTACAGGGATTTGAGCCCTGCAGCCCCCACTGTGCACAAAAATAGGTACAATGGGATTTAACTCAGTGGCTGGCAGGAAATCACTTTCTCTCCCAGGACCTGTGAAAGCTTGAGAGGGGCTTTTTATGGGTGAAGGCAGAACTGACAACTGTACCTGTGAAATCAAGTGACAGCAGAGAATCCCAGAATAGTTTGGGTTGAAAGGGACCTAAGATCCCATCCCATTCCACCTCTGCCATGGGCAGGGACACCTTCCACTATCCCAGGCTGCTTCAAACCCTGTCCAGCCAGGCCATGGACACTGCCAGGGATCCAAGGCAGCCACAGCTGCTCTGGGCACCCTGTGCCAGGGCCTCCCCACTCTCACAGGGAAGAATTTCTTGCTATCATCTCATCTAAATCTCTCTTCTCTAATTTTAAAACCACTTCCCCTTGTCCTAGCACTATATCCCTGTGTAATATATATTAGCTCTCCTGTAGAATTTACTTTGGGGAAGGGAGGGGGGGGTTGTGTGTGTCTTTTAAAAATTGTCTCAGTTCACCACAGCAAGCAACATTTTTAATGCCAAGGAGACCATCATTGGCTGACAGCACTGAGATCAGCATCACTGGCCATGAAATCCCTTTTTAGGAGCAAGGGTTTTTTGGCTAAGCTTTGAGCACAGGCTGTAACAACCTGGTCTAGTGGAAGGTGACCCTGTCCATGGCAGAGGGTGGAAGAAGATGAGCTTTAAGGTCCCTTCCAACCCAAACCATTCTGGGATTCTATAATTATTATCCCACTGTTGCAAGGCAGTATCTTACTGGAGATTTCTGTGTGGGGTTTCAAAGCTTAGGCTCCACAGAATCCAACAGTTAAAAGTAGGATGGATCAAACAGGCAAAAAAACTAATACTTACACTGTTGAGTGCTAATCATGACCATTCCCTCATCTCAGCTCTCCCCATGGATTGCCAGAGAGAAGAAAATGTCAAACACTGTCGTAGAACAGCCAGGGTACTTACTAATTACAGCAGCTCAAACAAAGCGTTACATGCAGGTTCACAAAGAACATTTCTATCCCCAAAATCCCTCTGGACTTCTCTTGCTTTGGCTGCAAGCTGTTAACACTGCTCCTGTTTCTGAGCAGGAAACTGGCACTGATGCAGCTGCACACAGAATTTCATTTGCTGTGCATGACCTCTCTTCTGCACCCCTTTATTGCTCGTACAAAAATCCACTTTTCCCCTTTCTATCCAAGCTGCAGAAGCCCACCTTGAACAGGGATAATAATAGCTGGTGTGTGGCCCCTCACTCTCTTTATGTTGGGATTTTGGATTCATAACCTAAACGGGAACTTTAAAATAACATTTGAGCACTTCTCATCCTCAGAAGCATCTCGAACAGAACGAGCATGAGCACAACAAACCTGAGGAGAAATACAGAGAATTCTCTGCCATAATAATACAGCAATTTTGGGTTATAGGAAGGCACAGTAAAATGAGGAGCCAGAGAAGGTCTTCTTCAGTGCAAGAAAGGTCAATGAAACTACTCAAACAAGACCAGAGTGCTACCCAAAGCAGAGGTGGGATAAGTCCTCTTACATACAAATTTGGCAACAAAAGCACAGACAGCACAGCTTCTTTGGGGTTTGGGTCTTTAAAAGTCTTGGGAAAGCCTGAAGAGCACTTTTCTGTGGTGACAACTGCTCAAGTTCTGTGTGCAGGCAGCACTTTCTGGTCCCTCCTTCCGTCTGCATTCAGGAAAGCAGGTGCACTGCTGGAGACAAACCAAGTTTCATGGAAGATCCCAGCTCCAGTGACTCTTACTCATTTTGAATGGCAAATATTGTAGAATGGCACATTTCCATCTGGCTGCTCAAGTCACAGGGATTTTTAATTTAATATTAATTACTGAAAGCAGTTTTTAGCCATTTACCTAAGGATGTAAGAGAACATTCCATCAAGCCTACACACCAAAGAGAGAAAAGAACACGAGCTGGTGCAAAATGGCAACATTCTGGCAATTAGTGATGTTGGAACTGTTCAAAAGGGGGTTTTTAATGGAATTTAAATATATTAGAAGCACTTCTGACTAGTCTGAGTGTCAAACTAGTCTCACTGAAAGACAAAAGTCTCGTGGAAAATTTAAGTGTGACCCTGCAGAGATAAAGACCTAATGCTGTGGAACCTTGAAAATGGGGATACAACAAAGCAGAGAGCTGTGGTCCTGCCCTCCCTCATCACCCATCCTGCTGTCCACAAGCATTTAAAACCCTTTTTCACAATTTACATTCCTAAATGCAGACACTTGTATTTCCTTTCAGTGTGAGAGTGCATTGCATTTGAAGAACAATGAAATCATTCCGATGTGCATGTCAGCCCAGAAAGCTCTGAAAGTGCATTTTGGTGTGAAATATTAATAGGTAGGAACAGAACACTGGCAGATTCTTTCTGTAAAAGCCCTAAAAATAAAAAAAAAAAAAATCCACCAGAAAGAATTATGTAATTTTCAGCTTATCAGTGTTGAGTGACTAGAAATTGTGCACCTCGGGCTTTTATGCACTTTATTTGATGGAAATGTTCTGAGAAAGTGTTCATCAAGCTTTAAAAATGAGGAGAGGTGAGGAGAGGAGATTAATGCTTGAGATGAGCTAAAAAAAACACCCAAAACCCAAACAAAAAGCAACAAGAAGGCTCTAATCAACACAGCAGTCAACTGGAGAGTCACTTCCACCAGTTTCAATGCAGTAGGCTCACAGCTCCATGGATTTCTTATAATTTACTTAGGATGGAAATAAAAATGTGCATTAATCCAGAATATTCCAATTGATGACAATCACAGGGAAGTGTCAGCATCAAAAAATTTCAAAACTAAAAAAATCTTAAAATTTAAAGTAGTAAATAAAGGAAATTATTTTCATTTTTGCATCAAAACTTCATGAAAACCATCTTTATGAAAAGGAAGGACACATTTCAATAATCAAGTATATTTGAATATAGCTGGAATATTTAAGGAAAACACCAAGTTCATTAATTTTTCAAGGCTCATGGTAATATTATTGCAAGATTCAGAGTATTATCCTCAGTAATAACTGCTGTCGCTCACTGTTGTAAAATTCAGGACTCAGCCAAACTATGTAGTCTTTCTGTTTTAAGAGTTTATGCATAATTTCCTGTGCCTATTTTGCATGCACTGAGATCATATACAGAAATCAAAGCCATACAGCACAAAGCCAAGTGGTAGCACCAAAGAAAAAGCTCTCAAATGTTTATTTAATCCACAGCAACTCCTCCAGTGAAGAAGTACATCTGTTTCCACCGAGACATATGACTAAAACAAGCTGTCAAATTCATCTAATGTTCAGTGAAAATTAGCATATGCTTGGGACTACTTCAGCCTGCCTTCTCTGGGAGCTGGGTGTAACATGCAAAGCCTGCACATCCAATCCAATCTCACACCACTGTGTGGATAATGGTGTGTGTCAGCAGCAGGCAGCAGATCATCCCACCCCAAAAAGCTACACTTATTCAGATATCCAAAGATATCTTGGGTAAAACGCCTGTAATCCATGGAAATCAGAGTTTTCAGAGTAAGGGGGAAGGTACCTCTAGAGGTCCAAATAAATCAGAACTAAACTACACATGACTCAAGAGCTCAAAGAACATAAATCCCACGGCCTCTCCAGAGTCTTTTCTAGTGCTTGAACATCCTCAGGTGGATTTTTTTCTACTACAAGAAAAACCCAGAATGGTTTAGGTTGGAAGGGACTTTAAAGTCAATCTCGTTCCAAGCTCCTGCCCTGAGCAGGGACACCTCCCACTATCCCAGGTTGTCTTCCTACTTATTCCTTTGTTCCAGCTTGTGTCCAGAGCCCCATTCCTGCACACCCCAGACACGCCTGGATCCACTTTCTCTCCACATTCCCACAGCAGGAAGTTGCAGGTACAATGAAGATCCCACAGCAAGTTTCCATCTCAAGCTCTCCTTGGTCACTGGGGTTGGAACTAGATGATATTTCCAACCAGAGAGGTTCCAGGACATTTTATTCACCTAGGACAGGATTTACCTGGGAGAGGGCCAAAAACATGCAGTCAGGCATTAACAAACCTCTAGCTAAGCAATGGAAAAACCCTTCAGCTTTCAGGAACATGCTGCCTGTTCCCAGTCCCTGACCAGGCTGTGAAATAACCTGTACAAGTCCTGTTGGTTTCTGTTTTCTTGCTGCCACAGAAGAAATAGGGACAGAAATAACAAATCATCAATCCCATGGAGATAATATTAAGACAGTGCCAGGAGAAATGTTCAGCTGGAAAGTGTGGTTGGAAATCAAGTGAGCTGTGACATTCACTCCAGATCACTCTGAACAAATTGCTTTCTAAAAACAACAAGGGGATGGGAGGCCAAGGACACCTTTGAGTTTTGAAATGAAAAAGCTGGATTCAGTTGAACTTGCTGAAATAGGAAGCAATGAAAAACTAAGTGTCAGAGAATTCAGAGATGAAAACAACACAAGAACCCTTGCCAAATTCACAGGCAAAAAGTAAACCAGCCACAGTCCAGGTTTGAGGTAGGCAAACGCAGCTGAATTATCCATTTTGAGTGGTCTTCACACAGAGACCCCGCTCCTTGAAGGCTCTAAAATGCTTTACATTACTTAATAATTTGTTCTCAGCACAGCTGCTGCTAGAAAATCAGTTTGAGAAAAGTAGGAGGATGGGAAGAAACGGCTTCCAAGAAATTTAGCTCGGGTCACAGTCAGCAAGAGCTGGCTGTCCCCTCTCCACCCCAAGATGGGAATGTACAGGAAAAGTTTTGAGATAAAGAGTCTTTAAAAAGGAAGCACTAAAGGTAACAGAGTTAGCAGCTCTGACAAGAATTTCAGCACACAGGGAGAGGAGGAGGAAGAGATAGAGTCAATGGAAAAAAATCCCCTGGAGGCTGAGGTCAGACTGATTAAGATGCTGTTTCAGTCAATATCCGCTGAAAACCATAGTTGAAAGCAAACAAACGCTAAATATACTTTTTCAGAGTCTTACAAGGAAAAGACTCTCATGGAAAATGTATGAAGAAGCTTCCAAGTAATTATAGATTAGCAAAGTTATATTTCTTTCCCTGACCATTATTTTAATTAATTATTAATCAGCTGCTGCTGTCAGGCCTATGTGCTTAAAAACACCGAGCAGTGTGTTCTTTGTAAGGGGTAGTTTATCAGCTTGATTTTATGTCCATCACACAGCATTAAAATGAAAGATAAGTGATTTAGAGTAAACCATGAACTTGATCCACTCACACATTTCATTGCTTCCCAAACCCACAAGGAGCTCGGTGTCTGGGGAGGTGGGTGGCTTTGATTGACTTGGAGGGTAAGAACAGCATGAGGAGCCCAAGGTCAGGCACAAAGGGGAAGTGCATGACTTCTCTAGAGTTCAACTTCTGGAGAGCTTCTGCTTCTGAGAGACACCCCCAGATTTCACAGAGCATCACTTTCACCCAAACCAGAGTCTCCCTGAGTCCCAGCCAGCTGCACAAAGGGGATCACAAACACCTGTCTCACTCTCCCTGCCTGAACAGGCACCACTGACTCATGAACATCTCTAGAACCCTTTAGTCCTGCTTCCAGAATATCCATTTCTGTAAGTCTTGGACTTTTCCCAGTGAAAGTCTGTCATGTTTGGATCCTCTGCTTGCCTTTTTTCCAGTATTCTTAGCACAAGAGCAATGCAAAGCATTCACTCGTTCTTTGCCCAAAACATTTTGGTCACAAGGTTAAAGACCACTCAAAATCTCAGGAGCAGAAGTTTCCTCCTAAGGACAGCAAGGATGTTGGAGTGTACTTTATTTATCCTGTGCTGTAGCTGTCCTGGTCCATCCATGGCTTCCAGTGAGGCTGGAACAGCTGACAGGGTTCTGTGCTGACACCAGCCTTAGTCCCAGCTGGAAGCACAGCCTGGAAAAAGCAGTGGAAAAAAGTATCAGCTGGAAAATGTGACCAAGATGGGGGCTGAAAAAATGCAACTATCTTCATCCTCACACAGTCACATCAATTGATGAGGGCAGGTGAGAGTGTGAGAATATTTACTCCAGCAAGGTTATCTGGCTGGGGACTCTGTCAGTTGAGAATTCCAAGGGGAAAAGGGAGAAACCACAAAGAAATATAGTCACAGACCTGACAAAACCACCATGGAGGAACTGACAAGGAACAAACCCTGCCAGCCCTGCTGATGGATGGGCTGCTCAGACACCACAGGCACCACTCCCAGCAAGATCAGCACGAGGCATGAGTGCCTAAAAACCAGCTGCTGGGGGAGACTAATGGGAATGAGGAGCCTTGGAAAAGTGGTGGGGAGGAACAGGCTATAAATAAACCCTACAAAACACGAGCAAAATTTTGCCAGGATTAACCTCCCTATTTGCAATACCTTAAGGCCTTTAGGCTTGGCCTTGGTCTGCATGAGGGCAAACTTTGCCTATAGATAAATAAGATTTAAAGTTACCTTCTGGATGTCAAACCCTGCAGCAAGTCTGTAAACTCAAATAGGTTTTAAAATGTAGATAAGGCAAGGCTGAAGCTGTTGGGCTTTTTAAGGCAGAGAGAGATTTTAAACTGGTGTTTACTGAGGTTAAAAAAGCCCTCTAAGAACATCAAGTCCAACCATTAACCCAGCACTAAATGGTGTCTTTAAGCACCACCAGTGTTTTGAACACTTCTGGGGATGCTGACTCCACCACTTCCCTGGGCAACCTGTTCCAATGCCTGACCACCCCTTCAGGAAGAAATCTTTCCTAATATCCAACCGGAACCTTCCCTGGGGCGACCTAAGGGCATTTTCTCTGGTCCTGCCACTCGTTACCTGGGAGAGGAGAGACATTTACCAGTTCTAGACTAATTTCACACAACTATTTCTGAATCAGAGTAATGGCAACACAATGGGCCTTTCTTTACAATTGCAAATCTTTCAAAGATGGCCAAATCTTCCAAGGTTTCACCCTTGCTTCCCTGCAGATATCTGAAGCCAAACCTCCTCTTTACTGTTTCACTGCACTTGCCACCAAACACCCCAGATTCGGGATTTTCTCACCATCACTACACAAATTTTGCACATCCACTTCTACGTTGATTAGAGTTTGAGGACCTCAAAGAGGTTGTGGCATCTTTGGTTTATGGCAGGAGCTGTTTGCTGTGAAGACTTTAAAGAAAATAATTGGGATTATAAGTTATTTGGGAAAGTCTGCAGACAGGTCCTACAGCAAGAAGAGCTTCATAGCCACTCTCCACAAAACGCTGAATTAAGGACAGAACACCCCGTTACATTGCAGGAAATCCTGCCCAGGCTCAGAAAGAGCCTCCAAAGGAGGGAAGAACCACCCAGCTGCAGCAGTGAGTGTCTGCCACCCCTTGATGTGCTCCCTTTATCTCCTAGCGTGCCACTGATGCTGCGGGCTCCGCAGGGACGCGGGTAATTGTGCCAGCTCCTTGTTCCTCCCCGTTGGAGAGTGGAAGGTGCAGCAGATGTTGAGATGAGGAGAAGTCAAACGTGCCCCTGAACCAAAATCTTGTGCCTCTCAAAGATTTCCAAGTCTGTAAGTTATTGGCAGCGGAACGTTTTTTGGTCTCAGGCTCTCCTCAGGACACACACCCCATGGGCCTGCACTTGATGAATAACTGCAATTAGTGCTAATTAACAGCCCTTTAAGAGTCAGAAGGAGAAAGGCTGTGCCTACACTGACAGAGGAGGACCAGAGACATTCCACCCAGAGCTGTGGAAGGAAATGAGAAGGGTGTGGAACACTGTTCAAATACAAAAAGGATGTTAAAGCCAGCTCCAATTACTGCATTACAAATGCATATACATCTGCTAGCAATTTTTTGCATCCCAAAAAAGGAGTCCCAATCGAGTCAGCACCGTTCAGCTTGTCACACACTGCAAGTGGCAGCATTAGAAAGATCCCTTCTGAACTTCCCCATCATCCCCACCTCTCCAGCTCCTCCAGCCTAGCCGATGGCTGAAACCGCAAAAGTAAAGAACGCGTTTGAAACCGCCGCTCCCTGATCTAGGAGGGAACGCATTCTTGATCAAATGAAAAAAATAATGAAAACATTTATGATTTCCAGCTTCTCTGGAGCTGCAGAGAAAGGTTTTCACTCTGACAACTTGTATTAGCTGGCCTGGAATCTCCAGGCAGCAACATTTAAGAAGTAATTTGCAGCTGAAAGAGTACTTTTGGGGAAAGTGTCTCAAATGTCAGACAGATCTATTAAGACAGCTCTTGACAGACTAATCTTTAAGCCTTTCTTTTTTAGTGTGAGATTTGTATCGATTTTTAAAATAGCAATCCCATTACTACACATTAACGGCATGGATAAACATCTCTCCGAGTATTTAGGATTACAACAGGACAAAGAGACAATGTGAGGGCAGTAATTTTCCATCACACAGTAGGTGAGTTTAAGGCGGTATCTGCAAATCAAGTCCATCTCTAAAGCAAATTTTCGGCACAGAAGGAGCGCTGATGACCTTTTCGTTACCCAAATCCACGCTGTACTCACCACTCTCTCCCTTCCCGGCAGTCAGCTCAATATCCTGTTACTCACCTTGCTGCCTTTCCCACTGCCAGACTTGGAAATTCTCTTTCTAACGTGTCCAGTTGTCACAACTTTAGGAATAACAGAGGAAAACCTGGAGCAAGTGTACCTGTGCATGAGGCTCAGCCGGCAGGAATGCAGGGAGTGGATTCCATCTCAGAGGTCTTTTCCAGCCTAAGTGATTCTGTGGAAAGAAACAGAACAGAAAAGGAGAGGCAGGCCGTTCCCTTCATGGCAGTTTGGATTTCCAGGGCCAGAAGGACCAGACAGGACCCTCCCCGAGCCCAAAGGCTGCTCATGGACTTGTCCCATGCTCAGACCTGTAAGGCTGACCAGACTCCCAACAGCACCGGTGTCACAGCCAAAATAAACAAACAAACAAATGCTACTGCAGCAAATCCTGCTGTCCTCTGTCCCAGGCATTCCTTGAGCTCAGCAGGCTGGTGCATGCATCAGCCTCAGAGCAGATGACAAAGTCCCAGCACGGTTTGGGTTGGGAGGGACCTTAAACCCATCTCATCCCAATCCCTCCTGCCATGGCAGGGACCCCTCCCACTGTCCCAGGCTGCTCCCAGCCCCAGTGTCCAACCTGGCCTGGGACACTGCCAGGGATCCAGGGGCAGCCACAGCTGCTCTGGGCACCCTGTGCCAGGGCCTGCCCACCCTGCCAGGGAACAATTCCTGCCCAATATCCCATCCATCTCTGCCCTCTGGCACTGGGAAGCCATTCCCTGTGTCCTGTCACTCCAACCCATGTAAATAGTGTCTGTCCATGTCTCCTGTAGGTTCCCTTCAGGAGCTGGAAGGGTCAGTTATGTTACCCTGGAGCCTTCTCTTCTCCAGGCTAACAATCCCAATTCTCTCAGCCTTTCCTTTTGTCTCCACCAGTTGCCAGAGTTGTGGAACAGCAACTTACCTGATTCACCCTTGATTCCAGGTACAGAATAAGCTCCTGTAATTTCAAGATTTCTCTCAAAATCCAGTGTTTATGCCACTCCTGCACTTTCCCCTAAACACACACACACACACACACATTTAAGGAGCTCATTTTCAAACGAGGCTTCACAACCATGGTTGGGATGATTTTAAAGCTCAGCTTGCAGATTTACAGGTGCTCCTGGCTATCAGGACATTGGACAACAGAAGGATTGCTCAGAGGGGCACAACAGTAAAGACTGGAGCCCCAGAATGCTCAGCTGTGTAAAACCTGTGACAATGTGGCTGAACCTGAGTCAGGTCAGGGGCCATAACGCTGGATGTGGAAGAATTAAGTTAGAGATCCATGGTGGGGCTGCCTACGTTGTTCTTTGGTTTAGAAATTGAATTAATCCAGAACATTCGGAGAGGTTTTAAATGAGAAAAATTAGATGTTATCAAAGTGTGATCTGCAAGTGCTACCTGATCAATGAGGGAGGCAAGGAAAATGGGAATAAAAGAGAGTTTGCAGGGAAGTCTCTCTCCTGGCCCACAGTGGAGGGCACCACCTCTCCAACCCCAGCATTCCTGGTGACAACAGATTCCACAGCATTCTGAGTCTCTCCAAAATGCCTCATGGTCTTGGAGGCCTAGCTGGGTGCCTTTAAAGCCACTGGACTTCACTCCTGAAGCCTTCCTGCCCCATGGGAAGGGAGCTCCTGCTGCCTGCTGCCTCCAGGCCCATCTCTTTTCCAAGTGCTGTTCCCTCCTCTCCCACCTCACACAACCTCTGCTCACGTCCTGCAGCTGTTTTTTCCAAGCTCCCTCTTACAGAACTGGAAAAGAGCCACAAGGATTCACCTAATCGCTGCTCCAGCTTCTTTTGGGTGGCAAATAGCCTTGAATATCAGTGGAGATGGCTTCAACCTGGGCACAGCTCCAGACCCTCCCGCCTTGTTCCTGCACAACTTAGCAGCCAGCGCTGGTAGTGGGCCTTGGAGCACCTCAGAACCAGCACAGCTGACCACAGGGATGGCCCACACCACGTAGCACCATGCTCAGCCCAGAAAAACAAAGGGAATCCTTGGGGTCCTTATTTAGGTCCCCATTCTGCTGAGGGACACAGGGAGCACGTGGGTCCGTGGGGGGCTGTGTCACCAGAGAGCATGGCTGGGTCCCCAGGTGTCCCACCCCCTCTGGAGATGTCACCCAGCATCTCAGAGCCCAGCTGTTACCTGGCTGACTGCAAAGGGCAGAGCCATGACCTTCTTCAGACTCTCAAGTGGAGAAATGTACTGAGAGAGCCCAGAAATCTCAGCTAATCTTTCCATTAGGGCCCCGCTACACAAACTCCCAAAACTGAGGGTCAGAGGAGTTTCAATTTGCTTCCTGAGTGGATTCTGTGCCCTTAAGGCTACAGATCATAATGGGAAAAAACCAAAAAAAAAGCCCTCAAACAGGCCAAGTGCTAGAAAGGTGATAAACCCCACAGCATTAAAGCAGAGATTTAAGGGCAGGTACATATTCTACCTGATCTGATTCTGCTGTGAAATACCCAAGGCTGTTACAGAAGTTCACATTAGTTCTTCCAGCTCCATCAAGAAAGAATATTTACACGGGCTTTGCCAAGAAGAGCGGAAAGTTCAGAGAAAAAAAAAATAAAAGAGAAAAAGGAAGAACATTGCACTGTTTCCACAATTATTCTCACAGACCAGTGGAGTGGGACGGCAGAACAACACCCAGGAAACCTCTTGCTGTGCATCTCACTGCCACCCTGAGCCCAGGGCTGCTGCATCCATTATTTGCACTGTGCTGCACCTCTCCCTGGCCTGGAAGGAGGAACCCAGAAGGGAAAAGGGGGCTGTCCCATTCCAGGCCATTCCCATTAAAAGCTTCTTTCTCCAAAATATTTCTAGCAGAATACACGGAATATCCTGCAGGTGTGGCAAGGTTTGAGCACAACACTTCTTTTTTCCTGCCCCCCCACCTCACTACTCACCTGTATTTCCAAATTCAGACAGGCAGGCTGAGTTCTGCTCTGCCTGCTGAAGAGCCCCACAGCTGGCCTGGGAAGCTTAGGGACAACAGTGGGATAGACCAGACAGAGAAACCATCAAGGGGAAACAAAATGTATAAACAGCTTCTGGAAGGAGCAGCTGGGTGTCATGAATGAGACTCAGGGAAGCTGGAGCAGTGAGCTGGATCAGTCTTGATCAGGGAAAACTTTTCTTGGGGCGATTTCTCAACAGAGCAGCAGCAAGGAAAGCAAGTAGCAGTTTGTCCCTGCTGCTCCCACACAAACTGCTTTTGTGACTAAAAGCCAAACCTGTTTTTAAATACCAATACTAAAAACTCACACAATCCTTTCCCCCTCCAATTATCACGATTAAAAAGGTTTCAGTGTCCTTTTAAAACCAAGAATCAACATTTTTAAATACAATTTTATCTCCCAAGATCCAGTCTCCTTTCTGCCACTAGATGTCCCACAAGTAAGAGCAGAATCCAGATGGGAGCACTGTGAGCTAAATGTAATTTGGATTTGTTTTCATTTGAGCTGCTTTGAACTCTTTAATGTATTATTCAACTCAGTGAAAGCTTTCTCAAATTTGTAAATACAACAAAAGACTCTTGCTGGACTGATATATTAATTTAACAGTAATTTTGATGGTATAATATTAGATGTTAATCCCATATTCAATTTGTTTCTATGCTTTAGCTCTCTAACTTTTAAATATAATGCAATTCCAGCAGGGGAGCATTATAGTGAAGCTATTACCCCATGGGAACAGTTTTTGTTGATGTTTATTTCAGCAGTAAAATAAACATCAGAGCAAGAATTGTAAAGTATCATTTAAAAAAAACTACATGTGAGAGCTAACACACTTAGGAGAAAATAGTGGAGATAATTTGATGTCCCTGACTGGAAACCTCTGAAGCTTGACTTCTTTAAGGCAACAGGATTTCATCCCACAGCTGGCACAGATTTTCTGCTACAAGGGGTGGATCACTTCAGCCCAGTGTGGCCACCAAATATTTGACAGCCACATAAATAAACCCCATTTTTATTTTTCAGAGCAGTTTCCTGTCACCACTCATGTCTCAGCACACAAAACCCCTAAGTAAACCAAGAAAGGAGATGTTTCATTCATGAGTACAAAGCCCAGCTGAGACCTGAGAAAGCTTATTGTTACTTTTGAGGTGTCTCCTCTCCAGGCATGGAGCTGTGCAGTGCATCACCTGGAAAGTGCCACAAGTCCCCAGCACAACAAATTTGGCAGAAGGTGCCCAGGGAATGGCCAGTGTGTGAGAAGAGGCTTCTGTGAACCATTGTCAGGCTGGAATTTGGTCCCAGCTCTGTTTTGTGTATTCTAGCTGCTCAATCCAATTACAAGAAGTGACCAGCTAAGGATTAGATGAGAAGGAAGCCAAGGAAGTAACTTTGGGCCAGGACTCAGCTGACAGATGCCAAGCTACACAGTACAATTCCCTTGGTAAAACTGGATTTATTTCTGCAGCACTTCTCTTCAGCCATTGGAAATAAACAACTCGACAGCATCCTCAGCTCAGGAGTTTTGCCCTCAAGACTGTCAAAAGACAGCTAAGCTCAGACCCATCTCCTGCTTCATTAAATTGGGGTGCTGACCTATGTAAGCCACAGGAAATCTGCTGTTGAATTTGACCATTTGCATATAGGAGTTAACTGTCCAATTAATAGCTTCAAATGATGAAGTTTCATCCTCCTTGCTTGCTTGCCCACCCTCCTCTTCTCACTTTGTTTATGCTGTGGGCCTGAAGTTTGAAGAGACTGTCCTTCAGCCTCCAGCTAGAACAGGATTGTTTTGTCTTCCCCACCCTGTGAAAAGATCCTAGTAACATTTAATACAAACCTAAAAGCTGCACACCAAAACAGAACAGAAAAACTTAAAACCTAAGGTATCACTGTCCAGAGGGTCCTGTTCAGCTCCATGCCTGTCCTGTCCTGTCCTGTCCTGACCTGAGCTGGAAGGCAGGTGACCCCTTGGACCCACCTGCAGCCTTGCCCACAGCCCCAATTCCTGCTGCTCCTGTCTGGAGCCCTGGATGGGTCCTGCTCCATGCCCTCACTTGGGCTGGGCTTTCCATAGACCCTTCTACCAGCCCTGCTGCTGCATCCCCATGGGCCTGAGGGAAAGGTTTCCAATGGCCAAGGCCAGCCCTGGCTGTGGCTCTGGCGCTGTTTGAGGCATTGTGTCCCTGTCCCCATGGATGGATTGCAGGGACACTGGCAGCTGTGTTCACCAGCCTGCAGGGCCTCACAAGTTTCACAGGCAGTTCACAGGCACACCACCACTGGAGACAGCCTTCAAGGGCGTTAGGCTTCCAAAGGACAGGGAAGAGGTTTCACTTTGCCATCAGCACTAGGAAGCCCCTGTTAAGCACTTCTGAGCCCCCTCAAGTCTTAATTTTATTGTACAATCCCTCCAGCAGCTTTTGGTTTCCCCCTGCCTCCTTTTCCTGATACTCCTGGCTCTTTGGAGAGCCACAACGTTCCTCTCAGGTGGATGCAGGATTTGGGCACATTTCTCCCAGCCACCCCCCTGCCAGCTGCCCCGGGCAGCACGCAGGTGAGGGCAGCAGCTTGCTGCTGAGATGCAAACCCAGCAACGTTCCTGCAGAGGGGCTGTGCAGGGGTCACCAGCCACTGCCCCTGGAAACACCTTGGCTCCTGCTCTCAAGGGTCACTTGGTGTTTGCTGTCCCAAAGCCATGGAAGTGGGGCAGCTGGACACAAACCCGACTGTGGGAACGCCCTGTGGATCCAAATTCCCCCTGTGACCGTGTAAGAGCAAGTGACAGGGGACGGGCCAACATCTGGAGCTGCAGGACAGGCTGCAGGACAGCTCCTTGGAAACTGGATTTGTCTGAGCTGCACATGGGATTGTTTGCAAGCACTAGATCGATGCCCTGCAGGCAGAAAAAGCCCACTGGTTTGGTAGCAAGGAGGCTGAGCACATATTTCAGTCTCTTGCCAAGATATATGCCACCTCTGCAAGCTGAAAGGAGAAGCAGGCAAAGAATATTTTGACAAATATTCTAAAGGTTGTACCAACACAAGCTGATGGAACACACAAATGGGAAAAAACCCACGTACTTTGCATTATTACTTTCTTATGAATTAGCCCAAGAGGCCCACAGATTGCTAGCTGAACTTTTTGGGATAGAGTTACTTAATTAAGTGCTCTAGTCCCCGTTCTGGTTTACATACATTTAACTCTCCCTTCCCACACAAGCTTTTTATTTTAACAAAGAACTGATTTCTTCAGTGGATTATTCTCCCTTTAAAGATAGCACTGTCAGGGCAGGTCACTGCTTTGGCAGTCTTTAAGCTGAAATCCATCTAACCCACCAGCCCTCAACCTTATTTTTCAGATTTGGCTGCAGGTGGAGCTGTCTGGGTGCGTGAGCTGACTCGTCCGTGAAAGCAGATGGCATTTTCCTTCCCCAGCTGATACAAAGGCATTCCCAGAGCAATTCAAACCCTTCCACGCTGCTGTCCTCTGGCAAAACATGCATACAATATTAATGACACTTATTTCTGTCCTGTGGTGCATTCAGTCCTAGGAGAAGAGTGGGAATCTTTTCCCAGTTCCTGAAGAATCTTTAGTGGAAAAGATCCAGTAAGTCTGATCAAAATTGAAAGCAGTGCATCCCCATCCAAGTGCATCTTTCTTGTATTATTTCTGCGAAGATGAATACTAGTTATTCATAAAGGTATCACATTGTAACAGAGTATCTAAGGACAATGTAATCAGAGTGCATGTTTTTCAAGCTCAGAAGCTACAGGATGAAATAAAAGGTCCAAGCAGACTTAATACAGAAAGGAGTTTGCTCTTGGAATGTCTGCCTAGTCAGATGCTGGATGACTGATCCTGTCTGGGGGCTGTCCAGTACAAAAATGACAAAACTCAGTCAGGACCTGCTGAATTTGCAATCGACTTTGGCACTGGCATGGTTACCTAAAGGGCCTGGACTCAAACAAGATCCTGGCACTGCTGGCTGAATTTCCCACCTCTAAGCCAGGCTGCCAGCAGGAAAACTACCAGGTGGCAAACAAGGAAAGCAATTCCTCAGTCACAGACAACAAAGCACCAGAGTTTTGTGTCAATCCAGCTACAGCAAACATTCTTGAACTCTTCCAGGGATGGGGCAGTCACAGCTCCTCTAGGCAACCTGTGCCAAGACCTTCCCACCCTCACAGTCAATAATTTCTTCCTAATTTAAATATAAATCTGATGTAAATACCACTACAGAGCTCTCATGTTAAGAATTCCCACCTTCTGTAATGAAGATGAATTTATCCCAGGACAGTGTCCAGGCAATTCTCTCTGCTAGGGACCTCAGCCACGAAATGAAAGCAGAGCCTACGACAGCAAAGAAAATAAAGCTGACCAGTGCCATGACTGTGTGCAGTGAGAGTTGTAAAAGTGGCTCCCTTAAACAATCCTTGACAGAAAACAGCAAGCACTCACTGAGACCTCACCTAGAATTAAAAGCTGCAGCACCTGCTGGGCTTTGAGTAACACACAGAAGGTACCAAGCCAGGTGTTACAGAAAAACAGTGCATGAATTGGAGAGGATGTGCTCCAACAGGCTGCTGCAGAGGTGTTGAGCAGTGATGGCTTTCTCCTTAGCTCTGGTCTGAGTGCCAGAGTTCAGGAGCAGTGTTGGCACTCCCCTCCTGACGCCCCAGGCTGTGAGCCTCGCTAAGCTGCAGGAACAGGCTGACCAAGAGCTAGCCCAGGAGCCTGGAGCGGGTTGAAGCCATGAGATGGCTAAGTGACAACACCAGAGTCACCCTGACAGCAGTGTCACCCACTTCTGTGCAGGCCTGGTGCAGGAGGAGCAATTCACCTCCACCCTGGGGGAGAACAGAAGTGTTCCCCCAAACCTCAGCGCAGCCCCTGGGGACTCCCCTGGCTCCCAGCTCACCTATGAACCCACCTGCAGACACATTCTAACCCTGGCATCGTGCACTGGACAAAGCTTGGGAAGCACTCGGGGAAGCACGGACCCCCACACTTACTGTGTACAGCATCCACTTGCAAACTGAGCTGCATTCAGGAGCTGAGACCTTAATTTGGCATTTCAGACTGCTGCATTTGCTCTGGTAGTTTTCCTATTACTGTTGTGAATAGTGTCTGGGCTCCTACATAATTAACAGCAGCATAATGCCTACAAAGTGCTTCTAATTTGCTAGGCTGCCTTTTCATGCAAGTGAAAAAAAATTTAAGCAGACATTAGCAAGCAAGAGGCAGAACCCCCCACACACTGCTGGTGGGGGAATCTTGAGTTCCTGCCTTGAGCAAAAACCTGAAATGATGGAACTATCCACCAAAAACCCTAAAAAGTAAAACCCAACAGACACCAGGTGTTTCCTTTGCACTGAAAGGGGCAGCCCGTCCTCCCGTGGTATGAGACCACGAGTGTGTCCAGCCTTCAGCTCTGAGAGTGAGATACAGAGATGTGCCATTTCCTATGGAGCCAGCTGCACACAGATGTCCAGTCATCTTCTGCCCCACACAGGTCCCTCTGCCACTGCCCAGTGTCTAACACTGACCCAGGCACTGCAGCAACTCCTGTTTCCCCACATTAAAAAAAAAAACCTAACAGATTCAACCTCCCAGCCCTGGAGCAGTTCTCACTCCCAAGTACTCCGTAGAAAATCTCCCGTGAGACAATCTCTTCCTACTCTCCTTCCTCCTGGATCCCTTTAATAAGCCATTCCCTTTTATCAGAATCCTTTCTATCTTTGCTTTTTTTTTT
>VWZV01002530.1:19755-81736 GCA_013397155.1 Irena cyanogastra
TTTTTTGACCATCTCTTCTCCCTTCCCCCACCCCTCCTGCCCCTTTTTTTTCAAACTACCAGAAAAAGAAGTTCTCACAGAGTGCAGCTGCATTTAACTAAGGATTTGGAATTCTGCAAGATGCCCTGGGTTGCTGTGGACAGCATACCAACCAAGCCTTGAAAAAGCTAGAGGAAGAACCACACACAGCCCCTACATCTCAAGCCATTCCCACGTTCCTGTCAACACAGCTGATGTTGTGGGGCTGGCTGCAGAGGTTTTCCCTCAGCCTCGGAATGGGAAGCAGGCACGGCTGGGTGTTTATCTTTTGGCGAGTGCTCGTTCCCTCCGCTGTCCAACAAGCCTCTTTTTAACTTCCCTGATAACAAGTACATTGTTTACCTCAAACATTCTCACAGAAGAATGTAGCCTGCACCCGAGGTCGGGCTCGGGAGATGTTTGCTAGCACAGCTGAAGGGATGTGCAGCAGGTAATTCTGCCAAGATTTTTCTCTAGGACCAAAGAAGCAATATGGAAGTGTGTAGATTTTTAGATGCGAGGTTCAATGTCCCTATGAAAATAAGTTTTACCTGCACATCCCCCCTTCCTCCTATTTTCCATTAGCTCCTAATGCTGAGCACAACATCACAGAATTCCAGAATGGTTTGGGTCGGAAGGGACTTTAAAGCTCATCCCATTCCACCCCCTGCCATGGGCAGGGACACCTCCCACTGTCCCAGGCTACTCCAAGCCCCAGTGTCCAACCTGGCCTGGGACACTGCCAGGGATCCAGGGGCAGCCACAGCTGCTCTGGGCACCCTGATGTAATCCTCATGTAGCATGGAATATCCCTTTGGGTGCTTCAGGTCAGGTGTCCTGGTTTTGTCTTCTCCCTGTTCCTCACTGAACCTCAGCACAGCTCAGCAACAGCCAAAACACCTCAGACTTCCCAACACTGCATCAGCCCCGAATCCAAAACATCACACAGGCTGCTGTGAGGAAAACTGCCTCCATCCCATCCATACTAGAGCAGCAATCAGGCATCATCACCTTCCTGTTATATCCTTTAAAGAAACACAGTCTGTTCCCACCATTATGTTTATACTTAATCCCTGAGCTTTCCAAATGAACATCTGAAAAAATTCCAGTTCAGAATAAAATTATTTTTCAAAAATCACTAATTATTTTTAGCACTGATTTTTCAAGCTCCTTGCAGCTGCAGCAGGAATGCCCCAGCAGGGATTCACTCCTGTCTGCCCATCCTGCTCATGGAAGGGCTGTGCTGGGAATGCCCCAACAGGTTCGGCACCAAGCTTCTCAAGCTTTGGCAGCAGGCAACAAAGGAAGGGCTTTCAAGCACTGCAGAGAAGCAGAGCCCACTTCAAGGGGACTCCTTCACCCCCCGATCTTACCAGAAGAGCTCTTTAACCACACGCCCTCCTTCTCCAGCTGCTTGAGTACTCCTCTGCACTACAGACCACCCCTAAGCCAAGTGAAACTCCGGTACCAGTGGCCACAACCCTGTCCTCCTTCACACAGCATCACTTTTCAGTGCCCACCCCTGCTCCTCAGCAGCGGTGGGTGAATTCCCATCCCAGCGTTCCTCCTGGCTTTAACAGAGGAGACTGTGCACATTTGAAGCAAGGCCACTGCTCAGCACTCACTCGTCGCTGGGAAGAGGATGAAAGGACAAACAGCGTGTGACAGATAGTTCTCAGTCACCTCACACATCGCTGGGGTACTGCAGCTGCAACACAGCCCGGGAATGCGCGGAACAAGCAGCTTTGCTCTTCGTTTCCTTTCCAAGAGCCATCGGCATCTCCAGGGCTGCACTGTGTCCCGGCAGCAAAAGCTGTCACCGAGGAGGGGCAGCTACAGTGACACCCCCAAAGTGAGACTGTCCCTTCAGCCCCTGCACTCATCACCCATCCTGCATGACACCAAATGCTCCGGCAGGTAATTAGGTCACGATCTTTGACGTGACAGGGAAAACAATCCCCTCCCCTGCCAAGCTGACGGGCTTCAGCAGCCAAACACCGCCGAACTCTTAATTACGGTTTTAAAGTGCTGAGGGCACAGCTTTGGCTGCTCCCCACCAGGCTGGGAAGTGCTGGCATACCTTTTTTCACCATTAAGTGTCTGCATTTGCAAACAAATCCCGGGCAGAGCTCCGGCGCCTGCTGTTCGATGGCTTTCACTGCAGTCGGGCAGACGAACCGAAGGGAATTAGCGCCCGGGTTTAACAAAGCCCAGCTCCAAACCAGCTGACACGGGGCTGTCAGCACGCTCGTCAGGCTTCAGAGGGAGGAAACGAGGTTATTCCTGTACAGCAGGGAATGTTCCACGGGCAGACTTGAGTGAGGGCTGGAGATAAAAGAGGATTACAGCCTAAGGGAAGCTGGCACCCCAGCTAGGGAGCAGCCTGGGCATAGCCATGCTCCATCACAGAGCACAGCTCAGCATCCCACAGCTGACAGATTTGTGTGCCTGTAGAATCCCGGAATCCCAGCACGGTTTGAGTTGGATGGGACTTTAAACATCATCTTGTTCTTGGACACCTCCCACTGTCCCAGGCTGTTCCGAGTCCCATCCAGCCTGGCCTTGGGCACTGCCAGGGATGCAGGGGCAGCCACAGCTGCTCTGGGCACCCTGTGCCAGGGCCTCAGCACCCTCAGAATTCCTTCCTAACATCTGAGCTAACTCTGCCCTGTGTCGCTTTAAAACCATTGCCCCTTGTGCTGTCGCTACCTGCCCACCTCCTTTGAAAACATGAAAGGTTGAAACCTCTTGTTTGCATTCCGAGCTTGCAAAGTAGATGATGCTTCTAAGCCTGGATCTGGTGCCTTTGTGCGTCTGTAGAAATGAGAATTTAAAACCTGTACTGTTCTGCCACCCATCCTGAGAGCTAGGACGCAGCACACTGATGTGGCAGCTCAGAAATCCAAGCCCCTCCAGGTGCAACAGATGTGCTCTTTGATTTCCTGCTGACTTTGTGCTCACTTTCTACTCCCCGACAGGTCATTGGCAGCCTAGGGGGGCCCATGACTACGGAGTATTTGTGACCATCGAGCTTCCAATGTCATTTACCCCACCAAAGCTGACAGGCAGAGGACATTCCCAGCCAGATAGAGCGTCTCAGTCTGGAAAGAAGAGCCGTCTCTCTCTCTCTCTCTCTCCCCCCCCCCTCAGGCTGTAACAGAGACCAGCACATTCTGGGCAGTTGTTTGCTCACACACCATCCCATCCCATCCCAGAGCCAGCCCGAATTCCTTGTCCAGATCAGTCTGTGCTTGTTCTTTCCTTGTTTGCTTCACAGTTGCCATTGTTTGTTTTCCTTCCCTGAGTCCCTGCTGTTTCAGCCAGTCTTTTCAAGGCTTTTGGTAAATGGTGTCACAGAATCTTTGAATCACTGGGGCTGAAAAAGAGCCCCAAGATTATCAATTCTGTGCCTTGAAGAGCAGCAAGTCATCACCTATGCCAAGGTGTTTACTGCTTGAATTCAGAAGCATTGCCAGAAGCCACTCTATCCAAAGTTCTTCACTTGACAAAGATGTTTCCTTCTCTGCTGAGATCAGCCTCAGTTTTCTGATCCAGAACATAACACCCACCTAGAAGGAGCCTTACCTTCCAAGTACCAAATCCTGAGCCAGGGCTCTTTAGCCCTGAAGGAGAGCCAGCCACCTGCCCTGCCCCCTTGTAAGAGCAGAGCAGATTCTCCCAGGCAGGTCTCCTTTGCTCCCCCTACCCTCTGCCTTCCTTGGAAATCCAATTGCACATATCCCAGGATATCCCAGGAACCCCAAATGAAAGCCACAGCAAATCTGTACGAGCAGCCCTCTGGATTTCTTCCTAATCCTTCATTTTATTCTCAGCCTTTTGGAGGACGTGCCCATGGATGGGCCACCAGATGCACACAGCTTGCCCAGCTGGCAGCAGGGGCTCCCTCCTCACAGCTCCCCAGGAGCTGAACAGCCACAACATTTCAAATTCCTTCCACCTCGGCACTAACTGCTCTAATGCTAAGTTTTTACACTTGACAAGAGATGGGAATCTTCCTTAAATGCAGGGCAGCACTTCAGCTGTGCAGCTTACCTGGAGGAGCAAGAGGCAGAGCCTGAACTGGAGGCAAATTGTCATTTTGTCATTGTCATAGCTACTAAAAACTAAACCTGATGGAGGACAGCACAGCAGAGCAGTGCCCCAGCTCCTCCAGAATGCCACTGACTCGAGTTACTCCATCAAAAGCAGTTATTTGTGCTTAGGCATGCTACCAGAGAGTGCCAAAACACACAAAAAAATTTTGGTGGAGGTGTTACATCCACGTGCTCTGGCTGAAGTGAGGAGTTAAACTCAATTTATTTTTCTACAAGAGACTAAGACATACCAAAGTCCCATTGAACACTCTCTCCTTGTCTAAGGCTAAGGGATTGTGTCCAGTGTGGGCCAGGGCTCTCAGCCTTCATGTCTAGGAGCAGATTAAAAGTCTCTTCTCCCTGGTTTGGGCACAGCACTACTCAGAGCTCACTCTCCCCACCTCCTTTATTGCCCATTAGTGCATGTAGAACAAATGTCCAGTTTGGCCAGTATTAGTTATGACAGTTTGGGCCCATAAAAGTCAAAAAAGAGGATTTATGCTTGCCTGGGTGCAGAGGTTAAGTGATACAGTACTGAGCCCTACTCAAAATACATCTGACACAGGGCTTAAAGTATTTTAGTCCTGAACTTCAAATCTGAGCTGTGCCAGTGCTGTCCAAATCCTCCTAAACCAGCTGGAAGTCAGTCTCTACATTTAGTAATGGGTTGGGAAGGGTTCACAAAACAGTGCCTGCAAGTTCAATGAAACAACACATAAGGATTTAAAATTAAAAAAAAAAAAAAAGAAAAAGCACAAGATAGATAATTACATCCCAACACGGAGAGTTGACAGAGTTTGTGCTGTTGAAAAGTGAGAGCCTCTTCCTTTTTGGTTGATCTGATGATTCTGATTTAAAATCCACTTAATGAATACAATCAATGAGACTGCTGGGCAGGCTGGATGTGGTTTGGTCAATACTTGCAACTTACATTTGAATAAAGTGCACACATCCAGTTCTACAAGCAGCTTGTTTGAGCCAGTTTGGGGTCATGCCTGTTAGCACACTGTCAGCTACAGAATTATTTGGTATTTAAACAAAAAACCTAAGGGCTGGCAGTTGGCTGGGGTGCAATGCAAGGGAGCAGCTTCTCCTGCTGGATTCATCTGCTCGTGGCAGCTGTGGACACTTGTCACCAGTGGTGTCACCTGCTCAGAGCCAAAGGAACCCCACCCATGAGGTGGGGCTGCTTCAGGAGGGCTCTCCTCAAATCCCTGGACCTGCTCCAGCACCAGAGGCTGGGAGAGCTGGAGGTGTGGAGAATGGAAGGTTCTGGGGAGAGCTCAGAGCCCCTTCCAGGGCCTGAAGGGGCTCCAGGAGAGCTGGAGAGGGACTGGGGACAAGGCATGGAGGGACAGGACACAGGGAATGGCTTCCCCCTGCCAGAGGGCAGGGATGGATGGGATATTGGGAAGGAATTGTTCCCTGGCAGGGTGGGCAGGCCCTGGCACAGGATGCCCAGAGCAGCTGTGGCTGCCCCTGGATCCCTGGCAGTGCCCAAGGCCAGGTTGGACATTGGGGCTTGGAGCAACCTGGGACAGTGGAAGGTGTCCCTGCCCAGGGCAGGGTTTGGAACAAGATGAGCTTTAAGGTCCTTTCCAACCCAAACCATTCCAGGATTCTGTATGCACAGCATGCAGTTACTGGACTATGGGATTAAAGTGCAGCTACTTTTGCTGACAAATCCTGTCCATCAGCTCATAAATTCTGTCTATTTCTTACTTTTCTAAATCTCTTGTCTAGATATATAGCTTAAGGGTAATGCTTTTTGTGGGAAAGATGAGCTCAAAATAAATCCCTTCATTCTCAGTTAAAGAAAAAAATATTTCCATAATTCTAATTGAGCTGCCTTAACCTCAAATTTTAAACTGCTTCAGATCACTACTCTTCCACAGGCATCTCATTGACACAGTTATCACCAGACTTCTGCATAGGATCACAGAATCACAGAATGGTTTGGATTGGAAGGGACCTTGCAAACCATTTATTTCTAACCCCTGCACAGGAGGGACACCTTCCCCTTTTGTTTTCTGCCAGCCTGGAAAAATCCCTGCTTAGATAAATTATACTGTTAATGTTTCCCCAAAAGGTTTTAACTATGTATTTTCAAGGGCAAGAGGAAACAAATAACAAATGTACTCTATTTTAGTGTCAAACACACACAACTCCTGCTTCAAAACCAACTCACCTCGAGGGAGCAAAGCCCTGGGAATGGAGCGAGACCTAGTTTTCAAATTCACTCCATCAGCAGCTTGTGTTCTGAGCTCATAAAACAGAAACAGTTTGGGGGCAAAATAGATACTCAAGCTCTTTTTTAATGTTTCAATGATTTCCAAGTAACACTTGCAGACTCATCACCCCGGTGTCAGGTGAATTGCAAATGACTGGAGGAAGGTGAGGGGGAAGGAATATAAATCCTGACTGTTTCCAAGGTGTTCAGCCTCAATTCCCATTGAAGGCTTATAAAAACCTTCTGCTCCAGCTGCACGTGACCTATTTGGCATATTTTGGTACTTGGGAGCAGAATGGAGGTTTAAATGGGACACCAACACCTGAAAGAACACTGCGGGAACTTTCAGGTATTTAACAGGCGAGGAAGCCAAACCTTGTAACTGTGGAGATACAACTGCATCACTCCCGTGTGCAAGGCAGCCAGGAATGATTTCCCAAGGTCAGAGAGGTGCAGTCCTGCAGCTGCACACCATGACACTGATATCAACTACTGCAACACGCCATTGAGAGGAGTAGAGGGAAAAAGAAAGCTCAGTTCTAGTGGGTCTACATTTACAGAGTAAGTGGGAAGTTTATTCTAATAACCCGTGTAAGAGAATTTGGGAAAGCTCGATCCTTGCATTGGAGGCAGGAGGTGGAATCAAACAGCAGGATGCAAGGATCAAAACGAGCAGGACTGCAAAGCCAGCAGCTGTCTCTTGCTTGCTCCTCTCCTCTTTATTTCTCTTCCCAGGGCAGAAGCTGGAGCTGCCACTGTAAACAGAGGATGCTGAGTGCCAGCGAGGGGCGCTGCAGGCTGGAGCCTTGTTCTGCATTGTTCGGGAAAAGTTATCTACCCCCCTCTTCCCACCGGTTTCATCCCCGGGTGCAAACTCCCTTTTCCCATCCTCTTGAGCCCACCCCTAAGACATCTGGGCACTGCAAGCTGCGTGGATCATCTCCTGTGAAATGGATGCTGAGTTTTGCCACCCCCACGCAGGCTGACATAATCTCAGCACAAAAACCAGCCCGGGGAGAACCCTGACCATCCCACCGCCGGCAGAACACCCGGTCCACAAAGAGATGAACGGGGAAGAGATGATCCTTTCCCAGATAAAGGGACACAGAAGTGCAGGTGCAAGGGGTTCCCGCCGGCCCAAAGTGCTCTTCACCTGAAAACCACCGCTGTAAAGTCACTCCCGGCCAGGGCTGTAATTAATTGTTGCCAATACGGCCCCGGTGAGTGTAAACGAGCCCTCTAAGCAGCATTTCGCACTTCACGTGTCTAGCTTAGCAACGGGAGTAGAAGAGGAGTGAAAAGTTGGAGATTATTGGGGTTTTTTTCAGAGGCTCATGTGTCCTGGTTGTTACTAAGGAAAAGACAGAAAGGCAATTAACGTTTTCCTCATCGTTTCCGAATGGGAAGTGGGGGCAAAAATTTAGTTCTAGTTTGTTACTATGCTGCTCTACTTTCGATTAGCAATAAATTAACATTCCCCAAGCCCAGTCTGTTTTGCCCACGACTGGTTGCTGAAGGATCTCCCTGCCCTCATCTGAACCCGCAGGATTTTTCACCTCGTTTTCTCCCCTGTCCTGCTGCAGAGGTTCAGCCACGCCGGACGAAACCGAAGCTGTAGCAGATCAGGTGTCAGAAATCAGATATTTTGCTTGATGATGGGCTTGGAGAAAGCTGGCTGGTACACTGGATATCAGCGAAGAGGGCACAGCTCCTACATCTGTAAGGGATTAACCTGCTCATCCTCAGAGGGCAGCACATCGCACAGGAGGAGAGTTTGGCTCTAGAGAAAAAAGCAGCTGCTCCCCCAGCCTCGGGGGCAGTCCTTGTCTGCTCAAACAGGTTTTATCTCTACCATTACCATTTCCCACATGCTCTGGCAGCTCAGCATCCTCTGAGGCTCAGCTCACGTCTCCTGCAAGCCTGCTACCAGAGATGCTGGGTTAGCAAACTGCAGGGGCTGGGCTGTGCCAACGACAACAGACCTGCCCTGTGTGTGTGTGTGGTGGGGCAGAACAGAATCCCACAGAGCAGGAAATACACGAGCCTTGAAGAAAAAAAAGTAATAAAATGGTAAAATTACTTGAGCACTGGTGTCATTTCCAGCAACAAAAAAATTCAGGGTGGAGGGGAAGATGCAGAACAGTGAGCAACCAGCCTGAGAAGGGTAAGGGGCAGGAAAATAGAGATCCTGGTTATCATCTACCCTGCTCCAAACACAGCTCTGTGCAGCCACCAGGACACTGAGCACGGGGCTTGCATGGCATTGTCTGCCTGGTGCCTGAGCTGGGACTAAAAATCTTACCAAGCCTGCTCTTGCACGTTTGCAGCAAAGCCAGGCTCAGCAGAGCCACTGTGCAGCGTGTCAGAGCAATTCCGTGTGCTGTGATGAGCTCTTTGTCCTCTTCACAGGCAGTTTCACCCTTTGTGCAGAGCAGTGAGCCAAAGCCCACAGACAAACTTCATTCAGGATAAAAAGGCGTTTGCCAGCACGGCTTAGTCACACTTCATTGCCTCATGCTTGCTTCCATTGCAAAGGGGCAGATGCATCGAGCTCTGTCCAGTCACTTTGGTCCTGCTAAATTTGGGAATACAACACAAGAGTAACATTTTGTGCATTGGCACAACACTGAAGATTTGTTTTTCCTGATACAACTTTCATCTGTACAATGTGTACCACAGAAATCCAGGGTGAAAACGTCAATTCCAGGAACTACAGTGTGCTCAGAAAGCCTTTCCCAGGCAGCTCACAATCACCCATCACAAAGTACTCACTGTACAAGGTCTGGCCAAGTGGGTGCTTCTCCTCTTGGCAGCTTATTTCACCAGCCAGGAACCTCTGGGACTGATTTCCTCTGCTACCACCAGGGCAGCAAGGGTTTCACTGCTGTTTCAGAGACCAGCACTTAAACATAGCCCACAGATTTTCTTGTCCCTTCAACACAGCCCAAAACTTCTGTAAGCACCTTAAAAAGAAAGGGAAATCCTGTGATAAACCAGAAGTTCTGTCACAAAGCACATTGCAGCAGAGGACTTATGAAGTAAGCTATGAAAAAAACATCCTGGAGCAAAAAAACCCCACCACAAGCACATTTAAATTGCCATCAAAGGTTAGTGATGCACAAATTACTGTGCTCCCAAATTTCCACCTGCAACAGGGTGCTCAGCACACCCAGCCATCAAGAACTCCACCACATCTGCTCTGTGCTCAGGTTTCCAGTGCTACAACCCCTCATGGAGTTTTTTGGAGTAAGGGATTCAAAACCTTTTCTGTCCCCTCTTTGGGGTCATGACCTGTTTATGAAAGTAGCTAATACAAAGGTAACATCACAGAATCATGGCATGGTTTGGGCTGGAAGGGACTTTAAAGCACATCTTGTCCCACCCTGCCATGGCAGGGACACCTTCCACTGTCCCAGGCTGCTCCAAGCCCTGTCCAGCCTGGCCTGGGACACTGCCAGGGATCCAGGGGCAGCCACAGCTGCTCTGGGCACCTGTGCCAGGGCCTGCCCACCCTCACAGGGAAGGATTTTTTCCCCAATATCCCATCTAAATCAACTCTTTCAGCTTAAAGCCATTCCCCCTTGTCCTCTCACGATGCCAAATTTATTTCTGCACGAGCAAATTTTGGAAGCATGGTGAGGATCATTAAATACCTCACCACAAGCAAGTGGTGTAATTCCCACAGTACTGAGTGGATGATGAAGTGGCATTATTACAGGAGACCTTAAACACTGGGAAATTAAAACCCTGCATGGCTGTGAGAGACTCCTGTCATTAAAGGGCTGTGTGGAGAACATCTATAACACTTTAAAAATATGCTTACATGCCATAAATCACTGCCCCTCAATAATACATGCACATTATATTCATAACAGCATAATTACATGACAATTACCATACAGCAGTAATTAAAAGGAAACCCTGTGTGCCATCCAAGGCAGCTTCTTTGAAAGAGACTAAATATACAAGGAAAATATAATTAAGCAACAGAAGGTGAGCTGTTTCCTGATGATAATTACATTACTGGCTGTATTTTCAATTAGGTCACATCTAAAACATCAGACTTATTCAGGGTTTTGATGTCCACAGGAATCCTGCTGCACAGGAGCCCAGGTGGTCATGGACTTACCTACCAATCTCATTTGTTAAAAGCTTTAATGGCAAGTAGGTTTTGCCCCTTGGCAGACTTTTGGGCAGCTGCCTAATTTCTATAATGGCCTAACACGGACTTGAGCCAAAAGCAGGAGTCATTCTGCATTTCAGAAGAAAACATTGGCTCGTGAGAGTTGAACAACAAATGCATTTTTTTTTAGCTGAAGCAAGACCTTGCAGAGGTGAGAAGTAGCCTGATTTCTATGCATTTTGGTAAAGCTCTGCCGAAGAAAAGGGCTTGAGGAATAAGCCAGATGAGAGGGGAAGGCTAGGGAAGAATGTGCGGTGCTCACAGAGGGGCTCACACAGCTCAGGCTGTGAGCATCTGCAGCCTGGGGACACAAAACCAGCCCAGGAGGCACAGCTGAGCTCTCCCACACTGCCATCATCCCGAAGAATTTAAGGACTCCGTTTGACACAAGTCATTTAAATGCCTGAGACTCCCAGCAGCAGCCTGGAGGTGGGGGAACGCAATAATGAACCCGAGGGCTCGGGTCATTTCCATCACAGAAGCAGTTCAAGCTCTTTGGAGAAGCTGCAGCAACTGGGGAATTTCAAAGCTGAGCCTACAGACGTGTGCTCCACGGCTGGAGAGGGCTGGCTGCTATTTTTGTATGTGCTTTCCTGGGAAAAGCCAGCATTTCACAAACAAGTTCAGCTAGAGAAATCATTGTCTATTCATTCCTTGCTCCCTCAAAGGATACAACCTCCAGGATCCTCCCCAAGAGCACAGATGGATGGCTCTGGATTTACCCTTCCCCAGGTTGTCTGAGGCAGTGAGTTACTGAACACTAGTTGTTCTCATCATTACCATAATCTAACAGGTCACAGATGGCACAAAACATTATGGCAAATCCTGAATTTTGTGCCCATTCATGCTGTTGTTGGTTCAAAAAAATGAATCTCAAAGGCTGCCAACCCCTGTCTTGCTCAGGATCACCTTTTTACCTTCTCACCATCTGCTCTGAGACCTCGAGGGCAAGTCAGTGTGAGTCCAGCCTGAGCTGCAACTCACTGGCTTGGCTCAAATTTGAAATCATCCAGCACAAAATGAACCTCACTGCTACTGAGCCCTCCAGGAGAGGCAGCACTTCGCTGGCCAGCCCAGCACTGGCAGGACCACTGCAAGGAGAAATTGTTTTGGAGGTGTGTACCCACAGCCTGAGTCCACCTACAGCACAGCCCCATCCATCAAAATCCTTCTTTAACATCAGCCAAGCCTGATAGTGGCTAACATCCAAATCCAGGCTCACCTGGTCCACTGTCTCCTGAAACCTCCTCAGACCAGACAAGCTGAATTATTCCCTGTTTCTCACCTCATACCCCTTTTCTATCATGGATACTTTGTCTTTAAAAATCCAACTCATTTATTTTGGGCCTATTTTGGACCCTATTTCGGGCCTTTGCAACTTGAAGAGTCACTTCAAATTCTCCTCTGGCCTCCAATACATTTTTTCCATGCCAGTTAGGCCAAAAGCAGACATTTTTTTGCAGGCTAAATAAGCAGAAAAAGGGCTGAAAAGAGGAGGTCACAGTGCAGATTTCAGCACTGAACATGCCA
Organism: Irena cyanogastra; assembly: GCA_013397155.1. NCBI lineage: Eukaryota > Metazoa > Chordata > Aves > Passeriformes > Irenidae > Irena > Irena cyanogastra. The sequence continues at coordinate 31,811 of VWZV01002530.1, forward strand.
TACGTGGCCTTTTCTGTCCAAAAAGCCCAGACAAACCCCAAAATCTGATTATGTCGATTATTCTCTCACGTCACACTTTGATACTCTCAGGCATTTCAAGGCTTCTCATGTGTCTTGCAGAGAGAAGGGCTTGCACGAGGCCCTAGCAGAGGGCTAGGAAGGAGGGGGAAAAAAAGTGGATTTATCCTACCATTCAGCAAGGAAGGTGGGGGAGCCTGAGAGGAGAGAAAGCCCAAGGAAAGCTGTTCTCAGCCATATGGAAATGAAGCCTTGAGCTGCAGCACGGCGAAAGCTGCTCCTCCTGTGTTGCTCTGCTCACAGAGTGGATCTGCTACACACAGGCAGGAGCAGAGTGAAATCAGGATAAACAGCCAGCTCCCCTGAAAACAGAGCTGGTGATGCAGAGGGGGAAATGCAAACCTGCAGATGAGGCATGCAGCAGCATCAGCTCACCTGCAGCATGCAGAGCTCACCAGGGTGAGGGGCAGGGACACACCTGGAGGATGGGGTCATCCAGGGGGACCCGGGCAAGCTCGGGGATCCCACGAGGTTTAACAAGAGCAAGTGCTGGTGCTGTGCTTGTGTTGCCAGTAAGGTAGAAAAATTATAAAGAAAGGCCTCGTAAAATCAAAGCCTGCTCTCCCAAAATCAGTGGCTGGCCTTGTCAAGCCAACAGTCTGCAAGTTCCCAGGTGGAAGCAATCCTGGAGTGAGCAGTTCATTAGCACAACAATCTATTCCCGGGTGAGAAACAGCTAACACCTGTACACACTGGTTTGTTAGATAGAAAAATGAAAACTGTCCCTCACAAACAACTTTTCCTGCACTACACCCCGGGGGCTTGAGTGACCAGTCAACACAGAACAACAACTTGTAAATAACCAATAAAGGAATTGGCAGGAAAGTTCCTAACCAACTGGAGTCCCACACGAGGCCTGTAAAACTGTATAAAAACGAGTTTTGTGAATAAATAAGGAGCTTTTTCCCACCACAAAGAAAATGGAGACCCGTGTGATTTATTCCCATACACTTGGGTCCAGGCAACCCCCAGAATTAACCCAGGCTGGGATGGAGCAGCCCTGGGGGAGCTGTGGGTGAGAGATGATCAGAGGTCTGGAGCACCTCTGCTGTGGGGAGAGGCTGGGAGAATTGGGATAGCTCAGCCTGGAGAAGAAAAGGCTTTGGATAACCTGATTGTGGCCTCCAGCACCTGAAGGGAGCCTACAAGAAAGGTTTAGCATTTCAGCAGGACTTGGCTGGCAGAATGAAGCTCAGAGTCACGTTGAATTCTGAAAATGTTTGGGAGAAAGTTTTGTGTCTTTTCTAGCGAGTCACTGGTCTGTTACCACTGCCAAAGGAAAGAAAGGGTGTAACAGAATGTTTCAGAGATTTTGGGCATGATTGTGTTTGGGAGTGACCAAGGGCAAGCAAAGCACTGCTGGTACCCAGGGCTACCTAAACAGCTGTGTGAAAAATGCCAATCACTCGTTTTAAAATTTTAAAAGTTTAATAATCATAAAGAAAATAGTAATGAAAGTAATAATAAATAATAAGGAAAATTAGGACAATAAGAGACAATAAGACAGAGAATTTTACTGACGTCAGGGTGCTGACATTCCACCACCAGGCACACCTTGCTAACAAAGGATTACCCCTTAAAAGAAATAGACTGTTGCATATTCATAGTTCATACATGATTCAAACATTCTTTTCAAATTAGGGTATTTCTCTTCAATCTCAGCCTCTCCCCCCCATCTTGTAAATCAGCCTTCTTGGTTCCTCGAGGTCTGAGCTTTCCCCATAAGGAGGCAATAATTCTTCTCTGGGATCTTGGTGTCTGTTGCTGTTATCTCTATCCAGATAGGAAAGTGTGAAGAATTTCTAAATTGTCTTTTCCATTCCTTGAGCTAGTTACAAAAATTACCTTACATCACACAGTTTCTATTTCAATATTATGCTATGGCCTAAAAACTATATTTACCACACTTCTTAAAAAAAGAATACAGCGCTACTTAAAGGGATTAATACAGTACAACTTTCCAACACAGCACATACAGTATTCATTTCAATATTTGCGAAAAGCCAATCATAAAATATGCATTTTTCACAGCTGTGGCTTTGGGAACCAAGGGGAGATCCAGCTGCACTGCAGCACAGCAGAAAACCAGCCTGGTGGCCCAGTGGCCACCCTGTTCTGCTTGCAGAACCACCCAAGGCCAAGCCTCCTGCCGGCCGAGAAATGCTCCCTCGCTGGAAGGTGAGAGCCACTGGCAACTGCAGGGACTAGCTGCACCTGTAGTGGCCTGACAAAATAGCACTGCACTACCCTGAAAGATATCAACAAAGTTTTACCCCGGTTTTGGTTCCTTTTGTACATACTTTCAACTCCCTCCAAGCCTTCGAAGTTGTAGTCAAGTCATTTTTAGCGGATCAAAGTGACCTAAGCCTGACACTTTTACTCAGTGCATTTCAAAACTGATTTATTTACCAAGAGCTGCCTAAAATATGTGGAGTTCAACTTGAACATGTTAGACTTGGCTAAAAGCCACCCTATTCTCTATTGAAGGCAGGAGTGCTATAGAAAGTAAATACCATCCCATTGTCTCCAGGTTTCTGCTAATCCCTTAGAAAAAAATAGTTAAATTTAAAAAAAAATAAAAATTGTATTTGACAGTCACTTTCATACCATGAAATACAGTAACACCTGAGCTGCACTAAGGATTAAAACATGTATTGCCAGGGACAGCTTAGAGCACGGTTACACAATCAAAATAAGAATATAATGAAATAAAATCATCATGCCTACGGGATTCTCACAACCCTCGTTAGTATTCCTTGCTTCCTGCATTACACCAAAGCCATTTCCAAGCGGCCTTCAGCTGCCACAGCCCCTTGTTTATTAAAGGCTCCTACTTTAAGCTGAATTTGGCGCTGATTTCACTCCCTTGCTCCTTGCACCCCTTCCCTTTCCCCTTGGATTGTTACTCCCGGGAGAAGCAGGAGTACAATCCCTGCCTTGGCACTGAGCGCGCTCGCTGTTGGAACTCCCGCTCGGCTCCTCTCGGCCCCGCTCGGCTTCGTTCGGCCCTGCTCGGCTTCTCTCCGGCCTCGCTCGGCTCCTCTCGGCCCCCGCTCGGGCCGCACTCGGATCCTCTCGGCCTCGCTCCTGCCCCGCTCGGCTCCTCTCGGCCTCGCTCGGTCCCGCTCGGCTCAGCCCCTCACGGAGCCGCGGCCGCCGCGCCTTTGCTGCCGCTCTCTCATCCTCCCTCGCTGCGGGCTCCTATTGCATCCCCCCGGCTGGCTCCACCTCTCCTCTTCCCACTCGCTTTCCTCTTTAGAGTCACTTCAAGGCCGGCTTCCCTTCCTTGCTGCCGGGCTGCCGCAGCTGGGAGTGCGGTAAAGCAGGGGGAGGGAGCGGGGAGCTTTTATTCAGCAACGCTTCCTTCCGAGCAGCTGCTTTGAAGCCCCAAGGTCCAATTTCAACTGCTGGAGTTGCCAGTAATAAAAAACTGCTAAATATAACACTGCTTTCAAAAGGCAGGTTTGAGAAGGGGGACTGCTAAAGCTCTCCAGATGAAACGCAATCAATCTGTAAATACACAACTTAGATGTAATAGCCAGTAAACGCTTGCTGGAATGAATATTTGGAATCGCAGATTGGGTTGGGCTGGAAGGGGCCTCAGAGCTCGTCTCATTCCATGGGCAGGGACACCTTCCACTGTTCTAGCCTGCTCCAAGCCCTGTCAAACCTGGAAAACTTCCAGGGATCCAGGGGCAGCCACAGCTTCTTTGGGCATCCTGTGCCAGGGCCTGCCCATGCTCACAGGGAGGAATTATCTTGGTTCCATGATAGCAGCTAAACAGAAATTAAGGCCTTGAGGAAGGCAAATTTACATCAGTGCTGTGGAGACCACAGGTTAAACTGATGGCAAAGGAAGCAGGAACCAAGAGCCTTAACAAACAAAACTGCCATTCTCTGCATAAAAAAAGAAATGTTCCATTGACCTTGGCAGTCTGTTTGCATGTGTAGAACTCACCCAGAGCAAAGCCTGAAAGGTGCTGGTAAGAAAGCTGGCAAGGGACGGGACGAGTGGCACAGAAAATCCCGCCAGTGGTGTGTAGGTACCTGGTTTGTGGGAATTGGGAGTGGGGCTGCAGCCGAGCCTCATCCCCAATGGGTACAGCTGTGAGAAGCAGGTGAACACTATTGAATGCAATGAGACCTGGAGTGCTGAAATGTACTGACCTATCACCAAAGGGAACAAAGGGCACACAGGTGCAATGTGTGAACCATGAGGGGCATAAGAGGCTGGGCTAAAGAGCAGGGAGAGCAGGTGCTTGCAGCCTTCTGAAGAGGAATGATGTTACTCTGTCTGGGTAGACACCTGAAGCCTTCTGATGTGGTATAGTACTGTTCTGTTTGTGTGAATGCTTAGAGCTTTGTGAAATGATATGATGGTATTGTGTATTGATATGATGGTATTGTGTATTGATATGATGGTATTGTGTATTGTGGCTGTCTCAACTGTGACCTGTGCTGTGGCACATGCTGCAACAGTGGTGCTGTCACTGCAAAGACCAGATTCTGCCCTGCAAAGAAAGTTTCATTGCCATTTCTTCAGCACCTACAAAATCACACCTCCAGCTCACTAGAGCCAAAATAACCCACTGAGGGAAAAAAAAAAACCAAACAAACAGGAATAACAAGTCTAAAAATAGCAATATTTAAGTGTACACTTTTGGACAACAGTACTTTCCACCCATTCATTTAGCCAGAACAAATTCTCACCCTTTCCAGTGTCTGAATTTGCAATTCCTTGTGGCCATTTATTCCTGTAGCACTCCTCTTCTCCTGCTGCCCTTTCCCTAGTTATTCCCTCATAAAACAAATGCATTTTGCCCCCCTACAACCCATCACTGCAATGCACACCACTCACAAAATCTCTATCCAGTAGTTTCCACTTTCTCCCTCTCTTTCCCTGTACTTTTCTGATACAAGAAGTCTGTACATGAAAATATTCTTAAACCATATCCCAGCTGCACTGGAAATAATACTTTTTACACAACTGGGTTTGGAGCGGGTTTTTTTTTTGGTTGTTATTCCTAATGATTACCACAGCTGTAAATTAAAGGCAATTTCATGCCTTTTCTGAAGAGACTGAAGAGTGGGGAGGGAGGTGATCCTGCCTCTCCACCCAATACTGGGGGAGCTACACCCAGTGTGGAAGAGTGCTGTTAAATGTGGGCTCCCTCTGTACAAGATATGGGTTTACAGGAGAAAATCCAGCAGAGGGCCAAAAGAGGATGAAGGGACTGGAGCATCTTTCACATGAGGAGAGTCTGAGAGAACAGGGACTGCTCAGCCTGGAGAAAAGGCTCAGGGGTGATCACATCAACGTGCCCAAGTACCTGATGGGAGGGAATGAGGCACAAACACACACATGTGATTCCATCTGAGCAAAAGAAAACCCTTTTTGACTGGTCACACACTGGAACAGGATATTCAGATCCCAACCAGACAGCCCTGGGCAGCTGCTCTCAGTGACCCTGCTGCAGCAGCAGGCTTGGGCTGGGTGATCCCTTCCAGCCTAAACAGCACGAGTTCCAAATGGGGATATCTGAGAGATGAGACAAAACCCACATAGTGACACTGCCCCAGTTACAACCACGGCTCTGAGGTAGGACCAGGCCTGGAATCAAGCTCATGCAGGAAACAGTCCTGCAGCCTCCTTCGTGCCCTGAGCAGGGAACAGCTGGCAAGCTTCACCCAAACCCTCAACCAGGCCCTTTCTGGGGCTCATGGAAATGCCAGTAACATGGAGTTTAGCTTCTCCTCACTGGAGGGGAATGTTGATTGTCTGCAGCTTTTGATGTGCATTTCTCAGAGCTCAGACACATCCCTCCCCAAAGAAATGGATACGTCAGCTTGCCTTGAGCAGCATCTGGATCAGCTTTGGACGTGTGTGTGGGCAACAGAGATGATGCTGCACTCTGGCTCAATTCATAAAAAACGTGATTAAATGTCCAGAAAAGATGCTGGCCACTTCCACACCCCTGTTTGAAGGGTGAAGATTTCATGCATCTGCAGGACAAATCCTTTTTCACCCCTGTTTGTTTCCAAAAGCTGCCTGTGGCTGGCTCAGCTCTCCAGCTAAGCAATGATGGGTCTATGCCAGATGCCACAGCAAATAAGCTCGGCACCTGACTTAACTGCAGCTTCCTTATTGCAGGGGATCTCACACTTCCAGGGGGCCTAGTTTTATTTCCTGGGTCTTATCTTAGATGTCCTGACCGGTAGCTTTGACCACAGCTGCATTCTCACACAAGTCACTGCACACCTTGGGTCAGGAGAGCTCACTGAGCTCCTTTTTTGAAGCTGAACAGAGACAGCACAAAAATATCCCCTTTTACTCAGAGTTGAAATTAAGTCCTTTGTACGCAGTCAACTGACTCACAGTCAAATGAAGAAATAAAACCAATTTGGTTTTAAATCACACTTTAAACCTTTCCTAGGGGAAAAGCGGGTTTAAGAACAAAAATTGGACTAATAATACCTCAGAAAACCTCAAGATAAACAAAAGCTTAATTGTGAGGAACAGAACAAAAGTGGGGCTTGCTGCTGCCAGATGCCTGCTTTCCTAGTGTGTGACTCAGCCAAAGGCCTGACAAAACTAAACTGCCAACATAGACAGCTCCTCTTCACAACTCTTACATAAACACCATAAACCCAAGTTACTAATCGCACCCAGAAGATAACACTGAGGTTTGCAAAGCATTGGAACAGGCTTCCCAGGACAGGGATGGAGTCACCATCCCTGGAAGTGCTCCAAAACCATGTGGATGTGGCACTTGAGGACATGGTTTAGTGATGAACACTGTGCTGGGTCGATGGCTGGACTCGAGGATCTGAAAGGGCTTTTCCAGCCTTCAGAATTCTGGGATTCCGTGGCCATCAGGTGGGGCAGAGGAACCTGCAGAGAAGTGCTCGTGCTTCTCATCTCTTCACAATCTTCAGTTCACCCAAGAGCCCACAAGCACAGCTCAAAGCCCTTGAAGATGTGATGGCACAAAAACACAAATCCCTTTCCAGGCAGAGGATGATGAATGGCTTTGGAGCAGCCCCAGCCAAAGGCCTGGCTTTATATGAAGCTTCTGCAGGAAGCCCTGGCAAGAGGGAAAGTAAGGAGAATTATGTTACAGCAAATCATAGAATCCCAGACTGGCTTGGGTTGAAAAGAACCTTAAAGCTCATCCCACTGCACCCCCTGCCATGGGCAGGGACACCTTCCACCAGCCCAGCTTGCTCCAAGCCCCATCCAATCTTGAACACTTGGAGGGATGGGCAGTCCCCAGCCTCTCTGAGCAACAGCAAAAGGGGTTAAGTGCCAAGGGAATGCCCCTACAAGGATGTATTATCCAGCAAGGACCAAGTAAAACCTCAAGTTATGGACTACCACTCAAATACTTTAGAGCTCCAACAGTCCCCTTAGGGACAGGACAATGTCACCTTGCTGGGGAAGGCTGGAAGGACCACCTTTCCTCACACTGTGACCAGCCACCACTCTTAAAGCCTTGGTATGTTGCTGAGTCTAGAATTAGGAGAGTCAGCTTGTCTTGTGTTCTGCCCATTTCTGCACAGAGCTTGAAAGATTTATTCTGTGCAATAATGAGCACAACCACAGCCCTTACTTCTTTCTTGGCAGCTTTATTAAAACACTGCATTGCTTGATTAGGTTAAACCACTTCATGCCAAGATTTACACCAACCCTAAAATAAGTAATTTTACTATGTATGATTTTTTCTTTACCAAGCTTGGGGGAAATACTCCCTAACCTCAACAAAACTGCAGTTAAGAGCTGAGTGCTCCCAGCCTCTGAAAAACAGAAGCTTGGCACCTCCAAGAGATGGCTCTATCTAGAGGTCTGGAGAAGCCATGTCATAACAGAGTTACTTCTGAAAATATTATCTGACAGATGCTGACAGCTCCTCAGCTTGGCTGTCCCACTGAGCCCTGCTCTGCTAGTTCCTGCCCACCTCCACTGCAGGCAGCACTAACAGCAGGACAACGCCACAGCCCCACTCTACATTCTTGCCTCAAAGGTACCCTAGCCACAGAAATCCAAACCCAACCAAGTTTCTGGCTTCAGCACGATCGTGGAATTCTTGGCTAGACAAACCTAAGCCTAGCTCCTGAGGCAAGTGCTGATGGGACATTCCAGGTGCCCCAAAGCCAAGCGTTGCCAGCTGGCACTCAGCTCTTCTCTGCATCAAAGGGACCTGCAAAGTGAAGCACTGATGGCCAAGGCAAAGGCAACTTGTTATTGGAACTTGTTGGATTACTGCACTGCCAGCCCCTTGAGTTCTCATGTGATTATTTTACAAGCTATAACACCCAGGCAGCAATAATTCTCCGAAAACAAACAGAGAGGCCTAGGCTCAGCATGAGGAAATGACTTCTTTTTTTCAGGCAGTTTTTAAAGGTACAGTCCACCTCCTGCAGGGATCTGTTCTCCACCCCCTCGTTGTGCACAGCTCCCTGCAGCTCAGAAGCTCAAGCTGTACTTGTGGATATCTCTGCTCAAGACTGGCAAGACATTGCTCCTGCCACAAGCATAGACACAAAGCTTTGAAGTTACAGTTTAAAGACACACCTAAAATTCTACTGAGCAAAGAAACTTCCAATAAGGAAAGGAATAACCACAAATATTAGTTAGTGATTAACTCATTCACAAGACAAAGGAACCTTGTTTGTGTGTGCAATATCCTCCAGAGCAAGAAACATGATGAGATCATGTTGGTCCATTCTCACAACAGAATTCCAGCAGAATTCACACAAATGAGACTGAAGTATCTCTCACCATAATCTCTAAGTTGCAAAGCAATGGATAATTGTTTAACTCACTTTCAGAAATAGGAAGTCCACCATGGCACCTATATCCAGCTCTTTCCCTCAGTGCACTGATTAAATAGCTGACAGTTGTTTGCATCTGGTGTTTTATCATTTCAGCAATGCCAGACTCACAGCACACAGAGAGGTGGAACAGCTGGAGGATCACAGGAGAAGGAAATCACAGCGCCTGGTGGCCAATTTCCTCAGGTTCCAACGCTGCAGGAGGTGCAGTGCCTCTCCCAGGAGTGCATTCCTGAGGAAAGCAGGCAAAAACAAACCACAGACTTCAATAAAACAGCCTAAACCCCTACAAGGCATTTTATAATCTTACAGCACTCAGGCTTAGAGCAGGATGTGTACCTGCCTTCCTGTCTGCATGTTTAAGGCAGAATCAGAAACATTAAAGCATCTTCTGGTGGGATCAGTGGCTCATGACAAAACCCTGCAGCACAGAGCATCTCAGGGAGCCTGGCATAGGGCCAAGGGGGCCTCCAGCAGCATCCTAGGACAGCAGGCACACAAAGCCCATCCGGGGAGGCTTGTGCAGCACAGGAGGCGAGGCAAGACTCTGTGAAAGCAGATCTAGATTTGAGGACTTGCAGCTTCCCCTCCTCTCTTCTTATCCCAGCCCAAATGGCAGCTCCACACTGCCTTTCAGCCTCATTTATAGCCTTGTGAGGAATGAGGCACAGCTGGGGCAGAGCCTGTGCCCCCACAGCTGCCCTCACCCAAACAGCTGCACCTGAAGGAGCTCTGCAGCAGCACAAAGAGCCACCAGGTCACCGTGGCTCCAGCAGGGGAGTGCTGGGAGATAAGGGGAGGTTGATAAGCAGAGCAGCCACCACAACCACGGCAAGGGAGCCCAGGGTAACTTTGGGTGGGTTGTTTTGTTTGAGCCTCTACTCCACAGCTGTAGAACAGCCTGGCAGCAGCCTAGGGCCTGAGGAAAATACCAGGGCAGGGTCAGGATGGAGATCAGGGAAAGGTTCTTCCCCCACAGGGTGCTGGGCACTGCTCAGGCTCCCCAGGGTTTGGTCACAGCCCTGGGGCTGCCAGAGCTCCAGGAGAGTTTGGACAATGCTCTCAGGGATGCACAGGGGGGGATTGTTGGGGTGTCTGTGCAGGGCCAGGGGTCAGGCTCCATGATCCTTGTGGGTCCCTTCCAGCTCAGCATATCCTGTGATTCTATGATTTATTGATGTTTTAGCTTTGTGAGCACAAAACTGATCAGTGCTCAGCACCCAAATTCCATCATGTGAGTAGAGAATTCTGCCTTTCAGACCTACTCTGCTTTTGACAACAACCTCCCATCTTAAGTTTTTGATAGCTTGGATTCCAAGAAGGGCTCATGAAGAGAGAGCTCTCCTTGGGATTACTCTGAGCTATGATATTAACTTTTATTTATTAGATTCCCAAGGAGCAGCCCTACTGCAAGTTTCTTTTTATAGCTGATCAAATTAAACATGTATGACCTGTCACCCTGCAGTCAGTCTCAGTGTTACCTCTTTGCTGAGAAACACAATGGAGAACAACAACATTCTCTCTTCCATAACCAAATAATTTTTAATCACCTCAGCCACAGAATCCCTATTGCTAATCTGTCCTCTGGGCCCTCCTCGTTCTTAAAGCAGAGGCTGATAGAAAATTCAATTAATGTGTCCCCTAAGGATAACACATTCAATCACACCAAGTGAGGAAAAGCACGCTCAGATGGAAAAGAAACTCCAGCTCCAAACTTCCAGTGGAAAGTCTGTGTCCCAGTGGGAACAACACCATTAGTCTCATGAATTTAGGAAGGGCTTTGGATTTCTGCCTTGGCAGCAAAAAGCTTTGTTTGCTGCTGAATTTCCCCCCTTTAGGATGGTCTGCCATCTTAATCCAGGGAAGCCCAAAGGAGTTCTCGGGGCCAAACCTTCAGAAGATCAGTGTTGGGTCTGTTGCTCTGATTTGGTTTTCCCCATCTGTTTGAGAAGATGTAAATCCTATATGCCACCACTTCCACTGCTCAGGTGCCTAAAACATTATCCAGTTAGCAGAGAAAAAAGCATGGATTAAATCCCAACCCTTTCTGGAGGGCAAAATTCTCAAAGGAAAGCTGTGTTCTGTCTAAGGCTAGTTCCCTGGTTGGAACTTTGTGCTGTGGTATTTATCGCTGAGTCACAGAATCACAGAATAGCCTGAGCTGGAGGAGAGCTACTTGATAGAGGAGAAAATGGAACCATGGAATCTCCTGAGCTGGAAGGGACCCACAAGGACCACTGAATCCCACGTCTGGCCCTGCACAGGACACCCCACAATCCCACCCTGTGCCTGAGAGCGTTGTCCAAATGCTCCTTGGGCTCTGACATACTTGGGACCATGACCACTGCCTGACCATCAGGCCAGAACATCACCTGGGGAAAGAACTTTTTCCTAACATCCTGCCCAAACCTGCCCTGCCACAGCTCCAGCCACTTAGCTCAGCTTCCCCACATCATCCTCAAACAGAATATTGTGTCCCAGTCACACAGACCTTGAACAAAACCAACCATTGTCTCACTCAAGCAGGGTAAAGTGTGAAGAATTTCAAGCTCCCTACGCATGGCCAAAAATGGCCCAAACCAACTCAAGCACAGAACAAACCTGCAGCTCTTGGTGGATTTGCTCTCCATGTCACACATGTCATGGGTTGGAACTATGTGACCTTCAAGGTCCCTTCCAGCCNGCCAAACTGTTGGCTATGTTGGGTAACTTTTCCAGTCTTCTCAGCTTGTGATAGTGGCAGATGGCCCAGCCTGTAAATTAGCAGTTACCAGATGGGCCCCCTAAGTAGCTTTACTGCAGTAAATTGATTTGTTCATGGATTTGGTATTAAAATGTCCTTCACTGTCTGGGCAGTGTTTGGCCACAGAGCTGCAAATTCCACTTGATTGCAGGGAAGTCCAAAACCCCAGACATGCCTGTTGGGAAGCTCCTTCCACGTGTGGTGGCTGCTGGTGAGTCCCAGTCAGCAGCCCAGGTAGGCATACTGGAGGCACCTGGCTCTGCCAGAGAGGCCAGAGCAGACTCAGGAGACAGATGATCCCTTCAAACTCGGGATGTTCTCTGACTCTGCCATGTAGTTCTGGCCATGGATGGTAAATGCAGACAATTTGCAGTGAGGAGCTGGGAAAGGACACCCTGACCTAGGGAAATCTCTATTGGGTTGACACAATTATTTCAGGACACAATTCTCGTTGTGGGAAGGAATACAGCTTATCAGATACTTCAGTGCCATCCATCTGTCTCTCTCCTTCTTCCCTCTATACCCTTTGTCTCTCCTCTAAGCATTTTCACAGAATCACAGAATTCCTCTGGAAATCATCCAGTCCAGCTCCCTGGGTCACCTAGAGCTGGTGACACAGGAGTGCATCCAGGTGGGTTTGGGATGCCTCCAGAAAGGGAAACTCCACAGCCTCCCTGGGCGGCTGTTTCAGTGCTCTGCCACTCTTAATGGACAGAAGTTCTCTCTTATGCTGAGCTGGAACTTCTTGTGGTTTAGTTTATGGCCATTGCTCCTTGTCCTGCTGCTGGGCACCACTGAGGAGAGTCCAGCACCTCCCTCTTGGCACCCACCCTGGAGAGATTTGTATGGATGGATGAGATCCCCTCCCAGCCCTCTCTTCTCCAGACCAAACAGGCCCAGCTCACGCAGCTTCTCCTCATCACAGAGGTGCTCAAGACCCCTCAACATCTTTGTGGCCTCTGCTGAACCCTCTCCAGTGGCTCCTTGTCTTTCCTGAACTGTGGAGACCAGCACTGAGCACAACACCCTCAGTGTGGCCCCAACAATTACTGGAAAGAAAAGAAAAGAAGGTCAGTATGTGATTTGCCTCCATTTCATGGCAGAGGCTGATAGCCAACATTCCCTGGCTTTGGTTGTTATCCTTCCAGGCCTCTGCTCAAGTGNATTTGTTTCCACTGGACCTGGAGGCATCTGCAACTCCAGAGGACCAAAAGCCTCAAAAACATACATTTAAAATAAATTGTCCACACATCCTGTCACACCAACCTAAAATATGCAGGCGCTAGGTAGAAACCCAGCTTCCCAAACCATCCCGTTGTCAGCAGCTTCAATGCTGCATAAACACACCCAGGGACAACTGCTGAGTCATAGCAGCAGCACGAGATTATCCAAGGTTTGAAAAATCTGGATTTCAGAACAGAAACCGCTGTGTTGCTGTCAGTTAGCAGAGAAACAAAACACAGCATTGGGGAGGGAGGGAGGGAGGGNGGACACAATTCTCGTTGTGGGAAGGAATACAGCTTATCAGATACTTCAGTGCCATCCATCTGTCTCTCTCCTTCTTCCCTCTATACCCTTTGTCTCTCCTCTAAGCATTTTCACAGAATCACAGAATTCCTCTGGAAATCATCCAGTCCAGCTCCCTGGGTCACCTAGAGCTGGTGACACAGGAGTGCATCCAGGTGGGTTTGGGATGCCTCCAGAAAGGGAAACTCCACAGCCTCCCTGGGCGGCTGTTTCAGTGCTCTGCCACTCTTAATGGACAGAAGTTCTCTCTTATGCTGAGCTGGAACTTCTTGTGGTTTAGTTTATGGCCATTGCTCCTTGTCCTGCTGCTGGGCACCACTGAGGAGAGTCCAGCACCTCCCTCTTGGCACCCACCCTGGAGAGATTTGTATGGATGGATGAGATCCCCTCCCAGCCCTCTCTTCTCCAGACCAAACAGGCCCAGCTCACGCAGCTTCTCCTCATCACAGAGGTGCTCAAGACCCCTCAACATCTTTGTGGCCTCTGCTGAACCCTCTCCAGTGGCTCCTTGTCTTTCCTGAACTGTGGAGACCAGCACTGAGCACAACACCCTCAGTGTGGCCCCAACAATTACTGGAAAGAAAAGAAAAGAAGGTCAGTATGTGATTTGCCTCCATTTCATGGCAGAGGCTGATAGCCAACATTCCCTGGCTTTGGTTGTTATCCTTCCAGGCCTCTGCTCAAGTGAGAGGAAATTGTCTCAGCAGTGGTGAGCAGGAAGCTAGAGATTGGCATTTATTGAAGTGAAATACTCCACATTCCTTAGATTTCTTAATAAACCCACAAGTGTTTCCATCTTCCTGGAGTTTCTTTGGCATCTCCTGGCATGATATCCCTTAAGGCTCAGCCCCAAAAGCCTTTGCATACATTTTAATTCATGTCAAAGGCTGGAAACCATGACTTAATCCTCCCAGTGCTCCTCTGCGGCTGCAAGGCCTACAAAGTCACCAGGGAAGAGTGACACACGAAAAGAAATTACTCAAATTTCTGCATGAGTACTGTCACATGATGGTTTATAGTTCTAATATCTGGACATTAGATATATTGCTGGCAAAAGAAACCAGTTTTCCTCCTAAAGCCTGGAGAATTAAATCATTTGTCAGCCTGAAAGCTCGCATTTCCTCAAGTTGTGTTGCTGACAGCAAACAGATGGGCCATGGAGCATTGTTCCATCTCCCTTTTTTCCTCCATGTCCATTTCTCCCATTGTTTCAAAAGATCTCCACGTTAGATCTCCTACCACAGGTGTAAGCACATAGCATTGTTCCTAGTTATTATTGACTTGACTCAAACATCTTCACATGGCCACTTGGTCCTTAATCCAACACTAAATGATCAAAACCTAATCCTGAAAATGGAAAGAGCACCAATGGCTGGACATCAGTGCCTGTGATTAAGATACTTTCTGCCTTAGTACTTAGTGGATGTATCCAGCACTGAGACAGGCAGCACCCAAACCCAAACTGCTGTGCCACAAACCATTACTGCTGAATTTCGTGTTTTGCTGCTGGAAAAGAAGCAACAAGGCCATTTCTAAACCAAGTTTTTACAGGGGAATGTGTGATTTACAGGGCTTTGTGCTCCAGCTGATGAGACTGTTCAAATTCAGCGAGCTGTAACTATTACACACATCTAATTACGCACAACTATTATTCTCCAAAAGAGCCTGGTTTACAGCAATATCAGTCCAGGGAAACCATGGGGTGCAAAGCCTGCTGCATCAAGAGCTGGAGGAAGTAAACCCTGGGCTCAAGGGAGTGCTGGGAATGACAAGCAGCTCTTCCTCTTCTCCTTCAGCACTTCACCCAGTGCCTGGGTATCTGGCACGTCACATTTTCCCCAGAGAACTGCTTGTTTTCTTTACTCTCCCACCAGGCAGTGTCCTATCCTGAGAACCAAGACAGATATTCCTACTGGAATGCAAAACAATCTGGCATTTTTCAGGATAAGGTTTATTGTTGGAGCTTCATTTCCTGTTGGTCATTCTTCCTTCTCCAACTCTCCTCCACTGAATCTCAGCTTGTCTTCAGATTTTACCCATGCCCTGGGCTGACCTGCCTTTTAACCTCTGTCTCCCAAGCTGCTTCACAGTCCTGTCCTCTCGTTCACAAAACTCAGGTCTCTTGGCAGTGAAGCACAGAAATTTGCATTTAACAATTTAAATAGGAGCAGCAGAAGTCCATGCTCCAGGAAATCTGTCTCTGCTGCTTGGGGCCCTGTCCCCACCCTCATACAGATGAGACTGCTCCTCCAGCTACACCTCAGCTCTCTGCTGCCCTTCCAGACCATTGTGGAAGCTTGAACTGATTTTTCTAGATACTTTTGCCTGTCAAGTGGCTTATTTGTGTGCTTTTATTAACCTGCCCTGCAGCAGGGGAGGGCAAGCAGTGAGGGGACATGTTCCAGTCCCTCCTCATTGAAATAAAGTTCTGTTTATCAATAAATAAGTGAAATGAGGTGAAAATAATCATTTACTGTTCAAAAAGGAAAGGCTACCCTTTAGAACTGATCTGCTAACAGCAGTGCTTGTTCTCCCACCTCACTATTAGCAATTGCTTTTTGTTTCCTCCCTCTTCCCAGACACCAAAATCCCAGTATGCCCTTTCTAGCTGTTTTCAGTCACTTATTCCTTCCAGTTCAAGTCCTTCCTGAAGAGACTGAAGCAAAAACCTACTGATAAGTTTGCAGTCCAACCTGAGCCCTTGGCTTAGTTTCATTTTGGTGTCTTCCCTTCATTTACCATCCATTCCACTTTTTTAGTGGTTTCACCCTTGCTCCTCCCATTCCTTGCCCATGTTTGAGATTGTGGCTTGCCTATCTTCAGAGCAAGGACAACACATTTATCCTCCTGTTCCCTGTTTCACTCTTGGCAAAACCCTTTCTCTCTGCATACTGCACCATACAGCACGACGGGACTTGAGTCCTCAGAAGTATTTTCACTGCAAATCCACAAAGGCAATCCCTTACACACGTTCCCAGGATGCACAGACTCACATTGGGAAGCTGTACTTCACCATTTCTTGCACTTTGAAGTGCGAGTGCCAAAAGGTACACAGGGAAATGCTGTCTTCACCCTCATCCTCCTGCAGTGGGCGTGAAGAATTGGAAAGCAGGCTCCAGCTTTTGCCAGGTTTTGTGCACTTTCTTTCTTTATCCTTCTCATTGCCAGGCAGGTCAAACAGCTGGGCAGCTGCTGGGCTGTTATTTGTGCCAGGAGTGAGGGCTGTACAGACTCAGGCAGTTCATGCACTTGACTGACAAAGTGCATCACCAGGGCAGGTTACACAAGCACGCCTAGAAAAACACATATTGTGCACAGACAGGTAACGAGACAAAACCAGCTGAACACAGGGACTGGGGACTGGATCAGTAGGGTCACCCTAACCTGAACTGCTCATGGCTCAGCAGCCTCTCTGAAGGCCATTCAGAGAGCCTGGGCTGTGACAAACCCCTCTGTGTGTGCACTGAGAGCCTTCCTGCCATGCAGAACACGACAGCCTGGTAGGTCACTGGAGAGTCACAGAGTGGTTTGGGTTGCAAGGGACACTAAAGCTCATCTCACTGCACCCCCTGCCACGGGCAGGGACACCTTCCACTATCCCAGGTTACTCCAAGCCCTGTCCAGCCTGGCCTTGGACACTTCCCAGGGACCAGACAGCCACAGCTTCTCTGGGCAGCTTTACCTCCTGTCTGTTTTTACAGGTACTTTCATGAAATCTGAACTGACAATAAAAGGCATTTCCCCTCTTCCCAGGCCAACAGCTCAAACTGCTTCAAGCTTGGGACAAGCATTTTTATTTTCTCATACTTTACAGAATCACAGAACCCTTTAGGTTGGAAAAGACCTCCAAGATCACTGAGTCCAACCTGTGACCGATCCCCTCCCTGTGACCCAGAGCTCTGAGTGCCACATCCAGGCCTTCCCTGGACACCTCCAAGGATGGGGACTCCACACTGCCCTGGGCAGCCCCTGCCAAGGCCTGAACACCCTCTCTGTGAAGAAATTTCTCTTGATGTCCAACCTGAACACAACTTGAGGCCGTTCCCTCTCCTCCTGTCCCTGTTCCCTGGGAGCAGAGCCTGACCCCCCTGGCTGTCCCCTCCTGTCAGGAGTCGTGCAGAGCCACAAGGTCCCCCCTGAGCTCCTTTTCCCCAAGCTTTCTGTCCTCCTGGCTGGAGCCAGCAATGCCTGGGAGGCTGGATGCTCGCCAGCCACAGGCAGTCACTGTGCACACCATGTCCCAGCCTTTGGCACAGCTCTGTCCTGCATGGCATCAGTGTCACTCGCACTAGTGAGAACGCTGGGGCTTATGCAAATTATCCCCAAGCTAATGCAGAATTGATCCCCATTTAAATATTCATCAACTCACAGTATTTAGGAGTACAAAAAAAAAAAAGGCAAAACAACTTTTTTGCTGCACGGCCTTGATTCTTTTCTCTGAATGACAAAAAAAAGAGTAAATGTAAATTAGTGCATTTCATCTCCGTGGAGGGAAGGGACAAAACATAAGTTATGAAAGTCCAACTGTTCAGAGTTACATTTCAGCCCATTTAATGCACTTTTCCTCCTTTTTTTTTTAAACAGTGAAGCAATCAAGGCTTGAATAAAGCCTGGTCTGACACTGAACTGATTCCCAGAGCCAAAGGACTGACTTCACTCCTAGGTCAGGCACAGATTTGGCTCTGTGCTGGGATGGGGCACTGGGAGCAGATGTTGAAGCACTCTCCACCTGTAATATACACACACCAGTGCAAAAAGAGGTCTGTCCAGGGAAAAGAAATAAAAGCTGCTGTGGAAGGACAAGGAAAGAGCAAGGACAAGCCCACACAGAGGGGTGGTCATGAATCATCATATAACCAGAACAGAGCATGGTTCTGTCACATTGGAAAACTGATTCTTGTTGCATTTTCCAGCTGCAGATCACTTGGAGACCTTTGAGTACAGAAGCCTTAGTCATTCAGCTTTGCACTTCAAAGCTTGTTACTGATAATTGAGAAACACTTACTTAAAACTCCGATTCTATTCACCAAAGTGACATTTGCATGCCAGCTTTCCCTTTGGAGAATGAAGTTTTCTGCACTGGCCTTCCCTCAAACTGCAAATCTGCAACTACAGGCTGAAATGTTGAGCTGAGAGTGGAGTAAGTGCTAATCCTCAGCCATGAACACATGGCAAGTCCTCTTCAGAGCAAGGAAAAGGGTTTGCATTACATTCACTTACAAGCTTCCCATTTTTTCCAAGGACCAGCTCAGCCAGATAGGGCAAAGCTGCACAGCCAGGATTGCACAGAGGCACTAAAGGTTTACTCTGCCAAGTCTAGGGTAAACTTACTACACCAGCTCATGTGTTCCAGAAAAAGTGCTGCAGAACTCCCACTGGCTTCACCCAGCAACCTCTGCCACAGAGGCAGAGGAAGGGGCTTGACTCTGATGATTTGGCTGGAATCAAACAAGGAGACTTTAGTTAGTGGCTACTTTTATTGGCACCCAGTAATCAGTTTTTTTTCATATTCTTTATTCACTGTAACTTCTGGGCATGCTTACATCGGAGCCCTGACCCAGCAGAAAATATTCTTTCCATGCTGTTTTCTTACAGCCTACAAATAGTTAAGAGCCAATTTTATTAGACTGCCCTTATCACCTGAAGTGCTACTTTGGCTCCTGGAGAGCCCAGCTAAGCAAACAATTACTTCTGTCCCTCAGAATATTGGGGGAAGGCTTCAGGCAGTGCTCTGCTGCAGCACACACCATCTCCTTCCATAGCATTTGAAAGCGGAACAACTTCTGCAGGGAAAAAAGGGACAAACATCTGACTGAACTTCCAGTTCCAACTAAAAAAAGGAGCAAAAGCACATACAAATGTGGGATTGTAGAGAAGAATAGAAAAGAAGCATCAAAAGCAGCCTGGGCAGCAGGGGAGGGGCAGATTCTGCCTCTCTGCCCTGCTCAGGTGAAACCTCCCTGCAGGGCTGCATCAAGCCCTGTGGTCCCAGCACAGGGAGGATGTGGAGCTGCTGGAGCCAGGCCAGAGGAGTCCACAAAGATGGTCAGAAAGATGGAGCAGATCTGCTGGGAGAAACGTTGGGAGAGTTGGGGTTGTTCAGCTTGGAGAGCAATCCAGGGTGACTTCATTGTGGCCTTCCAGTGCCTGAAGGGAGCTTCAGCAACAGAGAGAGGGACTATTTACAAGGGCCTGGAGCACCAGGACAAGGGGAAATTGCTTCACATTGACAGGGGGCAGGGTTAAAGGGGTATTGGGAAGGAATTCCTCCCTGTGAGGGTGGGCAGGCCCTGGCACAGGGTGCCCAGAGCAGCTGCGGCTGCCCCTGGATCCCTGGAAGTTTCCCAGGTTAAACAGGGCTTGGGGCAACCTGGGCTAGTGGAAGGTGTCCTGGCCCATGCTGGGGTTTAGAATGAGATGGGCTTTAAGGTCACTTCCAGCCCGAGCCATTCTGTGATTCTAGGACTTCTAGAGGCACAGGATTGTCTGTAATATCAAACATTACTCAGTATCTATAAAGCCAACAAGTTACCCAAGCTGCCAGGCTTTTATCACCAGATTTTTCATCCCTGCTGGGTACTGGCTCCAAACCACCAGCTGTCAGCACAGGCCTGCTCCCTTAGATTGACTGATAACCAAGCAGTTGCCCTTCAGCCATATCGATATTCCTCTGCTGACAAGCAGCAGCAGGCAGGAGAGGAGCACTTGACATTTGTGCCCTGACCCTCCCTGCTTTGCACAACTCCTCCTGCTTTGCATGAAGCTGTGCAGCACCCTGGGAGCTCTGACAGGACTGATCTCAGAAGGTGCTGAGCATCCACATCCACTCGGAGCTTGAACTTCCCAGGGCAAACAGTGGTAACTCTGGAGGTTACACTGAGGTCTTTCTCCCCTGCAGAAGACAGCTAAAGTGTGGATTTATATTTAGTCACACTCTGTTTTTCATTAAAACCCAAACGAGTCTTAGTTTTCTTCTGTCAGATTGAGTAAGAAATACTCCCTGCTTCTTCCAGGCAAATAGTCATGCTGCCAGATTTAAGCTTTTCTTAATCTTCTCTGGGAATGAATTATACTGAGGAACCACTTGAACTCCTCTGAAACTACAATTTCTGTGAGTGGCAAGCAGCCCAATTCTATAAAAAGTATCCATATAGAGACAAATGTATTTGATGAAGGCTCCTGCTGATGTCAACACGAGACACCAGCAAGGATGATGGGTATAAACCTGCCTGTGCAAAAGAAATAAAGCCAGTTCTGAGTGGGATGAGTGTAAAAAACCATGAAATGCTGCCAGCTCCTGAGTGCTGTTTGCATCAGTTTGGTTTTCCACATAAGGCATTGACATGCTTCATTTCAAAGTGATTTATAGCAGCATTAAAAATTCTTTCGCTGCTTTGTTTTGTTTGGAGCTTTTCATTATCAGGGTTGGCACAACTTCCTTTTTTGGGGCTGACAGACATCTCCCTGCATGTAGGAGCTGGAGATGTTTGGGAACACCTGGTAGCAGGTTCCCTTTAGTCTTGAGAGAGAGAAGAACCATTGGGAGTGATTTTAAGTACATACATGAAGCTTTGGAGCTTTATTTCTCATGCTGACCATCAGAGCATGTTTTGTCTGGAGTCAGGGAGCCACCAGGGCAGGAATCACACCAGGGCCTGCCTGTGACAGGGGCTGGGGGTGGCAGGCTGTGCTTGCAGCTGCCCTTGCAGCTGTAAAATCACCTGCAGCTCCAGCTCCCCCTCTGTAACACCAGACTGATGGTCTGCCCACGCTCACACACACTGAAGGTGGCACACGGTCTTCAGTCTGCATCAAACTCAAAACAAACCTGATAAAAATGCATTCTTTACAGCCCAGAAATCTGGGGTTTCAGACTTAGGCCAGCATTCCAGTGAATCCCATTGCAAATGGAGATATCTCAGGTTCCTGAACCACATTTTGAGAGGTTTGCTGGCACAAAACTCAGGCACTGCAAGGCAGGGTTTAGCTGAACTGCTGTGGTTTCGTGAATCATGGTGCTGCCTCATCAACCAAGAAGTCAAACCAGCCTCAGCTTCCCAAAAGGTTGCTAAAATGCTGTTTAGCATTTTTAATAAAGGGAAAATACACCCTCGAGGGCCCTGAGCCACCATTAGTAACACCCAGTGACAATAAACGAGTAACATTAGAGAGTTTTTGGTAAAGGAACCCAACTAATGGCTTTAACCACAGAAGAGAGAGGCTGCTGGGAGCTGGATTTGATGGGAGCCTGGTACTGGAACCTTCAGTGATTCTGCAGCTGCTAAGGCAGCCTAAGCACTGAGTGCTAAACTCTGTGAGCTGAGTCAGCATTTACAGCTCCCTGTATGAGAGGGAAAAGGACACGCAGTAAATCACCCTTGTTTTGACAGTAATGAATGATGCAACGACATCTTAAACCTTACAAGTCCAATGTGTTTCTTCAGCTTCAGGTGGAAGCTTTGTACCTGAGGGTACCAGGACATTTAAAGCCAATCTAGTTTGAAACCCTCTTGGCATGACCTCCAGTGACCATCAAGTAACAAATGGTGATGTTGCACCTTGTGAAAAGACCAAATAACTGGTACCATTCCATAAAACAGCAATTAATCTTACTCAAAATGAAAGCTCAACGTTTTTCCATATACTGGCACTGAAAGCTACCCTAGAAGGGCAGCATGTCACAGAGGCAGTGCTTGATCTTGAGGCCTTTCTCAAAGTCAAACCCCACAGATAAACCTAAAAACAGCCTTCAGTAGGCACAGACACACACAAGCAGGGTGCTAAAACCAGAATTCAGATGAAAGAGTCAAGTTTTGCTTGTTCACAAATGCTGCCCGGGCTTGATCCTTCCTTTTCCTCATTTCTCACTGTGTCTCCTCTCTCCCCCTCTGCCATTCCCTGAAGGGCATTATCAGCCTCAGAGCAGCATAAACCATCGCATCATCTGAGCTGCAGCTGCCACTCGTGGCTGCGTGGGAGCATTCCAGCAGCAGCAGCAAGGCAGCCACGTCCACACCAAGAGCTCTGACTGTGAGAAAGGATTCCAGCCTCTTCACTCTCAAATTCCTGCACAGGGATCCTTGCTACAGCAGCCCCAAGATTCACGTCCCAGCCCCCTGGCAGTGGCAGGAAGCAGGGAGGCTCTGCATGGCCATAAACCAAATAAAATCCATCTGGGCATAAGTTCATATTTATTAGCATTTCCAGTGCACAGTGCTGCTTTAATTCCCCGATGGCTCCCAGGCTGCTGCATCTCACTGATGCACAAGCAGCCTTTCTGCTGCTATTATAAAACAAATTACCTCATGCCTGAGTGGCCTTAATATCAGTTCATGCTCCAAGCTGTTCTCCTGTGCTGACATATGTACCCCTCGTTCACCCTGTGCTGCTGAAGGCAGATTGGCTTCCGAAACCACCCATCAGACAGAGGAGCAGGAAATGGATGATAAAACAGTGTGTACAGCATGAGCTCCAATGCGTTCCCCATATTCTGCTCCCTTTGCTGTGGTTTGCTGCTCGGTGTAAAAGGGGGCACTGGGTGAGCAGCAGGGTTTCCACCCCTCCCTTTCTCCTTTGCCATCCCAGCCTCACGTGGCAGGTGTTCCTCTTCCTGTCACAGCTGCAGAGCTCTCTCCCCACTAAGGCGGTGGTATCTGCAGTGATAAATTTTCACCCGAGCAGCACTGGACACCTCAGTGAGTAAATAACCAGTCACTGAAATGAGAATATTATAAATAGAAATATTCCCTATAAGCGGCTTGTGACTAAGCTCACTTTTGAGCTAATAACTTCCCATGGAGATGAACTCTGCAGGAAAGCTCACAGAGCTATAAATACTCAGAATTCATTAACAGATCTTTTTAGTTGCAAACATTCTTTTCCGGCTGCGCATCATGACACTGGTGCTCCCACCCCATTCTCCTTTCAAAAGCTGCAATTGTTTAACCCCCAGATCCGGCTACTCTCAGAAATCCACAGGAAGAAAACATTGGGGCACTTCTGAATATTAAGACCTTATTCCAGTGCCAAGGAAATAAAATAAAAAAGAAAAATATGACAGGGAACAGATGCTATGTCATGGGCAACTCTAGAGTTTCATACTCTTCATAAGTTTTTAACATTTTGCTGATCTGTGAAGGAAGAAATATATTTTAAAGGCCTGTGATTGCATTCTATGGGTTCTGAGGCAGCGAGAACTGTGGATTTGTACTGAATTCCTGTAGTTAGTGCCTGCCCAGCTGCATTTCCCAGCACTGCTGTGATGGAGAGCATGAAGGCTGACGGAGCGACAGGGATCACGGAGCAGCAGATCCTGCACGGGGATGGTTTTGTTTTCCTGTGGTTACCCAGCTCAGGGCTGCACATCAGCGCTGGAATTCTGAAAGGGCACTTGCGAATTGCAGCGCTATTTGCATCCAAATAGACTCTCAGTTGCAGCTGTTCTCTTGCAACCACGCAGTGATGCTCCCTTGAGCAAGAGTTTAGCTTATGCTAGGCCAGCTTAAATCCTTTTAATTTCATTACATAGACACGACCCACAAGAGCCTAAGATTTATTTTCTAATGTTGCAAGCTAAAAGCAGAGCAGGCCAGTATCTCTTCACCTGGCTGTCTAACCACTGTTTAAAGTCACAGAGCAGTATTTTCTGTTCCTGCTTGTTTCTTTAATTCACTTGCCGAAGGCTGGCACTGAGACCCAGCCCTGCTGCTCCTGTTGCCATGTAGGTGTTTGGCAACAGCCTCCAGACAGGGATTGTGGTACAATATTAATGAGCTCTTTATCACTGAACTATTAAATCAGGAGCTTTATGGATGCTCGACAGCAGGGCAAATCCATAGAATCCCAGAATCCCAGAAAGCCAAACCATGAAAAGCCCTAAGGGCCGTGGGCAGGGATACCTTCCACTAGACCAGGTTGCTCCAAATCATGCTCTTGATTCAGCCCCTAAGAATAATTCTGGTACAAAGGGAGGGCAGGAGTTCAGCTATGCAAGCCAAACTCTACATGAGTCTCATGGCATTGCCCTTTTGTTGCACAGCAAAATGTTTTCTACAGCTGTCTGCTCCAGACAAGACCAGCAGCTGTGGCTTGGCCATTTTCTCAGCTCAGGGAAACAACCTCGACTCTGTCTTGTCCCAGACTCAGCTGGGCTTTTTCCAGCCAGCTCCATTTCTGGCTTCTAAATTTTAGCCCAGAAAGGCCAGTGCCCCAGAATTTTAACTTGATCACTTCAGTTTGATCAGGCAGCATGCTGGCACCTAAAGATAAGGACAAACTTCCAGATGTCAGGCTGATTTTCAGGCATCTTCACTCCAATTAAACAGGACAGGACAGGACAGAACACAGATCCTGTGCTGTGACAGGATCTTTAAGACCTGAATTCCCGGGATGTAAATGCACCAGCCAGTCCCAAGGCTGACAACCAGGAGCATCCTGGACTTCTGCAGGAAGGTAAATCACAGTGAGGAGAGCGAGCAGCACGCTCCAAGCTGCTGCTTTGTTGAGCTATCACTCACCAAGGAAAGAGCGTCATTATTTTTCCACGCTTTCAAGAAGTGAAGAGAGGATTCTTCAGCCTTATCTAATGGCTCATGCCTGCAGTGAGCTCAAACACAGGGACTACCAGGCCTCTGCTCCCTGGAAGACCTTTTCCTTTCATACAGGTAAGTTATTTTAGGATTGTAGGTGTTGAGTGATGCCCATGTTTGCCTGGCACCGTGTATGTGAGCACAACAGTGAACTCACCAGGTAGCACTTACCCCGTACTCTCACTTTGCTTTACATAGGACTATCTGCTCATTTAATTTCCAGTTTTAATTGTAATTTCAAACTCCTGGCATTGTTGGCACTGCCATGCCACTGCCCAGGCCTGCAGCACTTGTGCAGGGGGCAGGTACCTCGGCAGATGTGTTGCTGCAATCGACCACAGCTTCTCCTCCAGCCTCTGACTTTCCCTATCATCTCTGAATTCAACCAGCTTTTCCTCCTCCTGGAAAGAAGAAAAAGCTCTGTGCAAACAATCTGCTGTTGGAACAGCTAATTTTCAACACTAGTGTGGACAGGCTCTACGAAATTACCTCGGCCTCATGTGCCTCTTTGTGCCATCCACAATTATATTGATATTTCTTTTATATCCTCTCCTCACCAGCAGCCAATTGGTGATTATCCTGCTGCTTTCTGGTGATCCTTTCAGCAAATGTGTCTAAAGTAAACTCTGTCAGTTTGGAGGTGCTGTGATTTGATTTGGACTGCACGATCACCCCTCACATGAGGTACTGTTCTGTTTGCATTATTCTACCTGCTCAGCACACAAACTGCAGTTCAAAAGCGATTGGGGATGGAAAAGAGTTGATTGTTTCAGCTCCTAAAGATGGGGTTTTTCCCTAAAATTTGACTGCTGTTGGCTTTGGGTAAATCTCCTGGCTAAATTCCTGCTGAAGTGGTTCAGAACTCCAAGGGTAGTGAGTTAGCCCAGCTGACTTGTACTTCACTTCCACCAACCCACTTTTATTCCCCGTTCTTTTTGCCCCTTGGCTGAAGTTATTAAAGTGTCATTACTTGAACACTGGTTTCACTAAAAGTTACTCCCAGTTTCAATAGCCTTCAGCTCCCAGCCAGCGCCTCACTGCAGCTATTGGCAACCTCTCTGTGCTAAATTCAATTTGTCTGTGCCTTTCAGATGTTCAAGATTTCACTTCTCAAATCCTGCCAGGCATCGAGGAGAAGAGGATGTTACAGACACTTCTCACTGAAGGTTTAGTTTCAACAAAAGCCCCAGTTCTGTGCGTCTCTAATCAGGTTTTTGAAAACTATCTCTCAGAAGCGAGAAGCAGCTCTTTGAATTATCTCTTTTCTGCAGTGAGAAGTTAATGAAAGTCCAAAATGTTCCCACTCATTTCATTATGGGAGCCTTCATTTACATTCCATTGAGCTGAATCATAACTAAGCCTTACCCCCGCACTGGGCATGCAGCCTGCACAGTTTACATGTGTGTTGGTAAAAGGTGAAGAAAGCTTTTTTTTTCAGACAAATTTCCTAATCCATTTCTCATAATCTCTTCCCCGAGCTTCCAGTTTTTACTGTGCCAGGCTAAAGGTAAAGGCTAATTTAGAATTACAGCTCACAGAGACTCAGGTTTAATGCAGTCAAACCTGGCTTTTAAAATTACTATTAGATTTTATGGGAAGATAGGCATAACTACCCACTACAATTTTTCAGCTAAGTGTGGAAACACTTTGCAAAAGTGGATATCTAACTCTGCAGGATTCATAACTTTATTTTTTCCCCAGTAACAATCGCAGAGTCCTTGTCACAGATTGGTTTGGGTTGGGAGGGACCTTAAATCCCATCTTGTCCATGGGCAGGGACACCTCCCACTGTCCCAGGCTGCTCCAAGCCCCAATGTCCAGCCTGGCCTGGGACACTTCCAGGGATCCAGGGGCAGCCACAGCTGCTCTGGGCACCCTGTGCCAGGGCCTGCCCACCCTCACAGAGAAGAATTCCTTCCCAATATCCCGTCTAAACCTGGCCCATTTAATCTTATGCCTATTTCAATGGGGCAGTGATTTCTCAGCTCCAGGTTTCCTACCCAGTTTGAGGACCTGAAATGGTTTGCTGCAGTTCCCAGCTCTGCACATAAGATCTCAGCCCCAATATTACAGAGATAATCATTGTCCCCAAATCCTATAAATATATAGGATAGATATATACACATAAATATCCATGGATAGCAGCCAGCTGGATTGTCACATGAACAGACAGTAATCAAGGTGAGCCAGTTCTGAGATGTCCCAGTCCCTGTATAGTCCAAGAGAAATCTTTAAAGATCTCTCTGGAGCTGTTACTGGTGTTGCTGCATCCCAGAAACAGTGATGCCAGTTTGTACAGCTGGAGCACCCCTTACTTGGTTTGGAAAATGACAATAATTGAAAACATGTATCGGGGAAGGACTTCAACCTTTCAATTTTGAGCTCAGCCAAGCAAAGCAGATATATGGAGAAACTTGTCAGGAAACAGGCTGGATTTGTGGGGACTCTCAAGGACCTATTTATGGATATGGATTAGAAACAGGTACTTGTTACATCCAGTACTTAAATCTCAACAGGTCAAAGTTCCCTGTTTCCTTACAAGTTTAGCAATATTGCTTCCCCAAGGAAAGAGAAGCATGGCCCACACCAAGGGCAGGATATCTCTGTGTCTCACCAAATGAGAAAATGAAGCAACCTATGGTTTATGGCTCCTGGAAGCATTCCCTATCTTCCCAAGTCAGCCATGGCTGCACTAAACAGCTGCAAGAGTCAGCTCTCAACTATGGTTTGAAACCGAAAACGAATTTATCTTCTACAGTGGCTTTCACTCTTTACTGTTAATTATCAGCCTTAATTATCTCTTTTTTCCCCTCCAATAACATCTTCCCCCTCAGCCATGCACAAGGCATCCCACAGCCAGGTCTGGAAAGCCCTTGCAGTCAGGGCTGGCTCAGTGGACCACGCATTATTTACAAGCTGCCGATGCCTCACGGAGAGGTTACCAAAGGCCATCTGCCTAAAGAATTCCTGTTTATGTTCCTCTTGCTTTATCCTTAGGAAAAACAGTTGCACACAGGCAGAGGTATTTAAAGCTTGACCCATCCTCCCTCGTCCTGCTGGGAGCTATAATCTGTCTGTGCTATCTCGACTGATATTTGTGTAGCTGATTATGTCGCCCAAACAAGGGATTAGGATCCTGATTTGGGGAGGGAGCAGCACGAACAGAGGGTGTCTGAAGGGACAAGCTTTTTTTTGTTCCCAGCCAGATTCCCTGAACAAAAGGGAGAGAGAAGAAATGCATCTTGTATAAAGGGCAATTGTTTCCCAATGGAACATTTAATGTTTTTCCATTAAGCACGAGCTGCCCTGGTTGTTATGGAATATTTGATGAGCAGGTCCGCTAATGCGATGCCCAGCTCCGGCACTGTCTGCACCAGGAAAACAAAGCCAGCACAGGCCATCCTTTTGTGTTTGGATTTCCTCCTTTCACCCACACAGGGGATGAATCAGAATATTATCTTTGAGTTTTTATGGCTACTGGATGAATATTCCCATGTCTCTTGCCTAAACAACAATTCCTCATATTAAACTTCTTCATGCAAATAAAGGCTGGGATGTGCCAGGCTTGGCTTCCTGGGCACTGACCCAAGGAATACACTTTGGTCCATGACACAGCCTTTGTCACACAGCTTTAAACTCTTTGGAAGACCAGACAGATTCAGGGAAACCATTATCTGTCCCTATGGAGTAGGAAAAATAGGGAACATTTACAAAATCCTGTGTGACATTTATTTTGTTTCACAACACGGGAGGCAGAAGGCACCCCAGGAAACAAGCAGCTCCCATGAAAGCTGAAGGTGGCAGCTGGCAGCACACACAGGCTGCAGAACATTTTGCTCCGAAATGATGGGAGGCAGAAGTCTCCATGTTCCAAAAAAACCCATGGACAAATTCATAGAAGGGAATTAAGACATGAAGGGCTACTAAATGCAGCCCTGTAGCTCTGGTTCAGGAAGCCTCACCTGCCACAGGAGTTTTGGAATGGGACAATCACAGGTTACTGTAGGGCAGGAGGGACCTTTGGAGGCCACCTGGGCCAAGGGCCCTCACTCCCTGCCCAAGACCAGGCTAATTTCAAGGTTTGATCAGATTGCTCAGGACTTCATCTGCTTTGAACTCAGAGCATCTCCAAGGATGGAAGTTTCACAGCCCCTCTCAGAAACCTGCTTGAGGCTTTCATTGCTCTCTTCAGGAAGAACTTGTTTCTTCTTCCTGTCCTGATGCTGTTTATAATCTCCAGCTGGCCCATGTCCTGTGGAACTGCACCTCTCTTGATTTCACCAGCAGGCCATCCCAATGGCCCTAACTTTGGGAATTTCTAAGGAATTTCACCATTTTAGTCAGGCACCTCTGTTTCCCCCTAGGGAGGAGATCGTATGGGCTGTGGTTAATTCAGATTTATCTTATGTAATAATGCCAGAAGATTTCAGGCTCGAGTCTTTTAATGCCCTGCATATACTGGGAAATTACACCAAATAGTCTCTACAGGAATCAGTGAAACAAGAGATTTTTGACTCTAAATGTGTTCAGTAAGTTCAGTGGTGCAAGTCTGCCTGACAAGCTAAAGTGGAATCCTTACCTACAAAGCATTTCTCTCGAGGTTCACATTACATGATAGCTGATACCAGAAGAATTAGAGAATAAAAGCTGTGTTTTAGAAGTAATGATTTTTTTGCCTTGAATGCTAATTAGTGCTGTTGTAGACACTGTAGCTCCAAGCTAACAGCACTCTGTCTCCAGCAGAATCCAATGCAAACTCAGAATTCCTCTCCAGAGTCAGCTGCTGGAATTGCCACCCCAGTGCTTGGGGCATTATCACAACCCCCAAAGTATCAGCTATGACTACAAAACCTATTTTTCATGGCTTTTCAATTTACCACTCTGGGTCAGAAGGGACAGAAGCCAAGAGACCATTTCTCAGCTCTGCAAATGGACTCATTTGGGTCTATTTAAAAGCCTCCTCTGATTTTAAGAGGGGCTGAACCCATTTCAGGTTTAACCTCACTGAAGCTAAAGTACTTTTGGTCCAGAGTGGAGCTACTAAAGGGGTTTTTGCCTCATTTATCTGAGAACTCAGACTGGCACATTTCATTTCAGACTGAGTCTGTCCATGCACACCCTCAGGGGTTCACAGACTGGCACATTCTGCAGGACAGAAGTGTCCATATGGCTCATACAGTGTGAGAGGGAAAGAAACTTTGCAATCAGGGATATTTTGAAGTGAGAAAGAAGCATAACCACTAGAGAAAGCTAATCAGACTGCCCTGCTGAGGCGGATAAGAAGGAAAATGAACAAAGCTCTTTGGTTAGATTTATTTTAATTCCTTCTGAGTCCAAAATTATGCAGCTGAAATGCAAGAAAGTAATCTGAAAGAATGAAAATTTCCAGAGAAATGTCCAGGCCTGGCTGGATGAGGCTGGGAGCAGCCTGGTCTAGTGGAAAGTGTCCCTGCCCATGGCAGGGGTTGGAATTGGATGGGCTTTAAGGTCCCTTCCAACCCAAATCATTCTCTGATCCCATGGTTCTAATGTTTGATCTCAGCTTTAGAAGGCAACAGCCTGCTGAGAGAGGTTGGATTCCTTCTATTTTTTCTGGCATGAGGATCCCATAATCTTTTGCTCAGGATGGAGGTGTTATTTAACAGGACCATGCCCTGCTGCTCTTATCAAGGTCAAAAGCAGAACATGAGTAAGCAGCACAAGGCAAGTGAGGCATTATCAATGGAGTAAATTTGTATACAGTCTGCAGATATTTATTAAAATATCTACTTTCCACTAGGGAATTAAAAAAGTTCTTTTTTACAATACTGGGCTGCAACCAATTTAAGGCTCACCATAACCAGCTTGAATAATTAATTTCTTGTATGTATTGCTAATAGGATGTTGCCAGTCTCAGACACACTGCATTGCATCCCAGTTAGAAGGACAAACCATGAAAGTCATGGCAAGCTCTTGCCCAAATCCGTTGCATTAGTCACTCCTGATACCTAAATTTATGTAATTGGAGTGGAACCAGTGATGCTGGTACTGTCAGCCCCCTCTGGCTTGATCTGCTCTTGTTTTCTTCCTGGTTTTTAATCAATCAGTAGCACAACGACCTGAAAGAAGCTGCACAATTCTGTGTTGCCTTCAGCTAGACACTCTTCCTGAGCTGTGCATCCTCAGAGCTGAGCTGACAGTGTCTCTGCTTCTGAGAAACCACTAGCAATGCTGAGCTTCCTGTGCTAATGCAACAGGCATGGTCATATAATTAAAAGGACATGCTGTCCCCAAACCAAAACCAGGATGTTTGAACTATTAGAAAACCGAGCAAGCCGTTTGCACTGGGGATTAAAAACATTGCAGCTGTGGAAAAAAAAATCATCCCCGAGTGCATGTTTGCCTGGAGAGCTGAGATTCTGCCTTGTGCAGAATACTCAGCATCAGCACAGTCCACATAAACACAGTTAAGTGGTTGAGCTCACTGCTGGAAGTATCAACTCTCCACCACATGGTATTAACCCAGTGCCTGAAAATCTTATCAAATGGATTGTGAATCTGCTGCTGCACCTCTGTATTTCCTCTTTTCTTAGACTTTCCCATGTTCTTGGTTTCACAGGCTCTGTCTAATACTCTTGTGTCGTGCTTCAGTCTCACAGGATTGCAACAGAATAAATTCCTTGTCAGCCAGACCCAAGGTTCCAGCTACAGTCCAAGGAAACATAAAGGCTTCTTTAGCAAAGGGTTTCTGGAGAAGGGTCTTGGCTCAAGTCAGTTGTCCTTGCTTTTAAAGAGCAAATTCATTTCAGTCTAGAACAAATGCTTCCTTCATTTTTGAGCTCCAAGAGCCATGTGACAGAGAGGAACCAGTGGAGCAGAGACCAGTGTTAGCACTGGTGAAGGTAATTTGGACAGCACAGTTGATCATATTATTAAAAATACAGTAACAGGTTCAACAAAGTGCAGAGAAATGAAAGGCATCCACCCATTTAATGCAGGCATCAGGCTGCCCCCATGGCCACGACTTCTGAGCATGTTTAATGAATTTTATGGGGGAAAGCAATGCCCTAACACTGTGGGGAAGAGGAATGCAAAACTTCTGCCTACCAAGGTGAGAGAGAAGACTGCAGGGAAGACTAAGGGGCAGGCTGGCAAAGCACAGACAGAGACTTGTTTGGCCTTGTGCTGCACCATATGCTCAGCCTCCCAGAATAACCAAAAATCAGCTGCTCCTTTTTAGCCAGCAGCGTTCCCTCAGGTCACGCTTCAGACGTCACCTCAACCACCTTTCCTACAGGAAAAGAGATGCTGCCATGTCACTGCAGATACCAGGCTCTGTACAGCAGCCTGGCATTGTGCAACTTTATTAGAAATCTCAAGGGCTGGCTACGATAAATCAAGCACTTAAGCTATCACAAGATTCAATTCAGCAGTTACACGAGACACAGCTGAAAAGATGTGAGCAGATAGGATTGTTCTTTTACACTCCAAATATCACAGTCAGGAATACAGGGGAAGTCTTTCTTTAGTGAATGCTCAGCACCTAAAAATAGTAGTTCTGCTCCCAAGGCAAACCTCCTCCAGCTCCATGGGCTTGAAATTGGAATATGAAGCTAAGACTGAACTTTCAGAAGCATAATCATCCCAAATAGCAGAAAATTAGAGAACAAGTTGTTTACACTGATTAGCAGAATGCAACAACAGGCGTTTTATAAAAATGAGCAGCCTTTTCAGCAACAGAAACAGTCAGTAATTTGCTGCTGAGCTGGCCTTGATGCATCACTAACACATATGTGCCAGCTATGCATTTAACAGTTACTATAGAAGACACATGAAAAGCTATGGCTTTCTTGCAGTCCAGTGAAAGCTTTACTCACTAAGGAGATACCACACTCGTCCTGAAGCTAATCTTGTCCTTCAACTATATTTCAAAGTTAAAAGTTAAAGCCTCTTTTTCTTATTTCACAGCAATGCCATCCAATAGATTCCATCTCTCTGCCCTTAGCTTTATCAGCTTATTTGCCTTCATTGCTCTAAGGCCACAGAGGGTTCAAACTCCTTGGCTATGTGAAAATAATGGAACAGACTTGTCAGGTGCTGGCATAGAAACTTTGCAGTCTGCACAGCCACAGCAGGACAGCAGGAGAGAGAGGAGCATCCTGCCTGTGTCCCCCAGCCAGGGCTGAGGCTCAGCCCCCGTCAGGTGAAGTCACCCCCTCTTGCACCAAGCTGCCTCCCTCACTTCCCCAGTCCTCACGTGTTCTGCTCTGGATGGTTTACTCTATGCTAAATCATATTTTCTCCCTCACTTTCTTCTCCTGCTTGTTGCTCCCTTAATTCTAACACACGTAATTCCTGGATTTTCCCAACTCACACTTGGGCCTTCTTGAAGGTTGCCCAGAGCAGCTGTGGCTTCCCCATTCCTGGAAGTGTCCAAGGCCAGGTTGGACCAGCCTTGGAGCAGCCTGGGATAGTGGAAGGTGTCCCTGCCGTGGCAGGGGGTGGAATGGGATGGGATTTAAGTCTCTCCCAACCCAAACCATTCCGGAATTCTGTAAGTCCCAAGTTTTACTCTTCTCAAGAAAAATCTGTGTGCGGATAGCATGCTGCATCCGGGCACCACTTCCATGACTGGGTAGTCCTGAGGAAGAAGGGAAGAGGGGTGGCAAAGCCCACATCCTCCTTCCTAAGACATGCTTTGCAAAGCCAGCAGCATCTTCGCTTTGGAGGGCAATTTCCACCTCGGCCACGGTTTTGCTGCTTTGCTTGGTGCCACGGGGTGTGTTTGTGATTGTACTGCAGCAGGAGCACGAGGGGAGGGGGAAACCTCAGCACTGCCACGAGGAGCTGACAGCAACATCCCACCAGCTCCCAGGATCATCTCCCATCCAGGAGGCAGCAGGAAGGAGTGGGCAGAGGAATTTCTCTGCGATGATGGATGACACTGAACAACTTGTTTTGGGGATGTTGTCTTTGCAACCAAGGGAAAACCTCCTGCAGCTTCCCAGGGCCAAAATGCTGGCACTCAGGAGCTATCAGAAAGCAGCAGTATTTATGATAATCAGTCATATTACATACAAATATGGCACCTGGGTCCATCTGCTTTTTAAGCACCAATCACTGAGATCAAAGTGAGTGGATGTTTCCAGAGTGCCAGTATTTCCATATGGAAATGGACAGTATGTTCCTTTTAATTAAGCCTCAGGAGAAGAGCTGGTAAGCAGCTCTAAGCACAGCTGAAGAGCAGCACTGCTATTTCGCTTCTAAAAATCATCATCCATCATGCTGCTGCTCCCTGTAAAAGCATTATGCTTAGCCATAGCTGAACTCATAAAATCCTTAATGGAATCAGCACAAAATGCCTTGTGCCTCTGAGAGAATTCCTTTTCCAGGCTGGTTTGCTTATTTTTTCATTCAAATTCCAACAACACGTTTATAATATTGTGCTTTATGTGTTTGAATCTAGCATGCTCAGAAGTTTGTGAAGCTCAATGACATCAAGCAGTGAGTGAACCTTATTATATAGAAACAAATCGGTGTTGCTTTTCCCTAAGTAATACCAGCTTGGGAGTAGTAGCTGCTGGTAACAGTTCAGTCCCATATTTACAGAGCTCTGAGAAGACATTGAAGGTACAACACACCTACTATGAGATGTATTCTTAGAAACCTCCTGCTGCCACCACAGCTACCACTCTGAAAATATTCCTTTCATGTACACACAGCACATAACACTGACAGTCTGAGCCTGACCTGAAAACCTGCACACAAAGATGAATATTAAGGGGAGTTGCTGTGAAAGACTAAATGAAAATATGGCCTGAGTAAACTCATAAAATTCATTGAGCTTTGGCATAATGGCACTTCCCCACGTCAGCTCTAAACTCATCAGTCAAGGTGGGATAATGCAGATTTGGAAGAAGGGCTCTCCCAGTGCAAGAGTCTCATAACAACCATATGCTTGATGAGATAAAAATATTAAGTGACTTATCTCTGCCTCAAGCCTCTGACAGGATGGCTGCAGAGCCCAGAGCAGTGTTATGGTACAGCCTTTTGAAAATGCCATAAGAAACTGAGCAGCAATGGACCCAGGGAATTACAATGCACTTCACTTCCTGCATTTGGACCTTCATTACCAAAATTACGGGGGTCGTTTCCATCATTTATCACGGACAGGAATCTCCCTGCTTGTGCCAGGGGTTCGTTTCAGCTTTCTTCTTCCTCATGTTCTATCCTTTCAGGGACTGGATTTCTCAGAAAGGAGTGTGCATCCTTTCTGGTGGCGTTACAAATCTGTGCCGGTTGTGTTTGCTGGGAAAGCGCAGGGCAGCTTCTCTGCTGCTCCTGGAAGTGAAAGCCCCTCTCAGAGCAGAGGTTAGATCCTCATGACAACCACACAGTTGTGGTAAGTGACTTGGAAGTATCTGAAGAGCAGGGAAGAGATTTCACAGGCAGGGCTGTCAGCTGTGACCATCCCATTCACAGAGGAGTCGCTGATTCCCGGACAATTAAAAAAGGCAGCACTCAGGATTTCAGGGGAAAATGGACCAAAAAGACAAAATTTTGTGCTTCAATTCCTCAGTCCACCAGGACTCAGTCCATTTCATTCAAAAGGTGTCTTCTTACTGGGCTCAAGAGTGTCTGAGTGAGGTTGTGACTACATAACTGACTTCTGAGAATGGCTGTTCTGGTGCACAGCCTGCCTGGAGCTGGCAGGCCTGTTCCCAACAAAGCTTGCTAGGAGTGGGTATTGCCAACATCCAGAATAAAAAGGCAACTGCAGTTGGAAAGTCAGGCTCATCAATGTGGATAACAGATGTGCTCTTAAAACAGGATCATTTCTCAGAAAGTTTAGAGTGTTTGAATATAGGAGTAGTTTTACTTTCTAATCTGTCTTAACGAGGGACAGAAACTAGTTCTGGTTAGGACAGGCCTGGCAGCCAGGTTTAAGCTACACTGACCACCACCACAGCATCCCCATACAGTAGATCAGACTCCCTGCTCACACCTCTCCAGTGCCTTTACAGAAGATAATGCTGTTTCCTGACTCCCAAGAACAAACATTCCTTCACTTAAAGGAATAAAGTCCTGGCTCCAGTCTGCCAGGGCAGACTTCTACTTGGGATATTCCCTATGCATTGATTATTTGGAAATTAATTTCCGGGGTCCCCCCAACCAAAAAAGTGTCTCCTGATGAAAAAGCACAGCTGCACTACACATCAGTTCTTCTAGGGAACACAACAGCACCCAGAACTCAAATCCAAACTTGCAAGAGAATGGATGCAAGGAACAGGGTCAGGGGCTGAAGGAGAAAGTTTTCTTCTTGTGTAGGGACATTGGAGTGGTTTTGCTTGAACAGCGAAAACAAATTTCAAGTACAGCATGACAGGCCATCAGCTAATTATTTCCAGCTCCCAGTATCCCATCCTGCCTTCCAATCTGGCGCCTTAACAAACCACAACTGGTGCTCTCTGTCATACCAAACCTGGGTGCTGCTTGTCTGAGCCTGACATTTCTGCCACGAAATGTGTAGGAGTCTGTGCTTTCCTGCATCCTTACATCGATGATCCATGCAAGGGGACAATCTTCTGGTGCCCATTAGAAATCTGATGTTTAAGCTGCAGGAGTGCAGCATGCCCAGGTTTTCCTGGTGAATTCTGCAAAGGGCACAGGCACAGAATAGTCTGGGGCACACGGGAGCATCCCTGCCTGTGGCAGGGCGTTGGAACCAGATGATGTTTAAAGTCTCTTCCCACCCACAGCATTCTCTGATGATTCCATGACCTTTCCTGCATCTGCAGCAGGCCACGAAGCAGTTTCAGCTGTTCGAACCCCAAGGCTGGGCACAACAAACCCCTGGCAGAGCACATTTAAATTTTGCCTTGTGGACTCAGCGAGGGTAACAATCCCGGCTACATCAAAGGATTGTCATAGCCAGGTTTCCATCGGCTGCCCTGCAGGCCATGCCCCACGTTAGGGATCAGGATGCAGCTCCATCGTGCTCCCTCCACGTAGCAGATGGCTTCTTATGAAGGCTTGGGCAGCAAGTTCCCTGTGAGAGCCGTAATTACAGACCATTATCAGCTTTCCTTGCCTCTTTGAGAACAGCTTTTTGAGATTCTGCTTCATAGCAAGTGTTAAATCACACACTATGAATTTCCATAGGTCTGATGTGAGCAACTGCTCTGAGCCACAAGCTTGTTATCCATCATATGTCTGCAGTGCCGCTGCCTCCTGCTCCATCATATTGTGCCAAATGCCGGTGCTCAATCCAAACACAGCTCTTTTCAAGCAGAACAGTGTGAATTACACCGGGTTTCTGTCCTGGAAAGGCTTTCCCCAGCAGCCACCTTTTGAATTGTAAATACTGCGACTCCAGTCAGGGCTTGGTGGAGTCTGTCAGAAGCAGAAACTAAGCCCTGAGCAAGACTGCAACAGACACATGGCACAGAGAAACATATTGGGGAAGTCTGGTGTTTGCTCTCACACCTAAAAAACACTTCTTCGTGCACCAGATTGGTGAAGATTGACACTGACAGCAGAACTGGGGGGGAGACAGAGAGCTGCACAGCTATGAGGGTATTCCCATTTCTCCACACTCTCATTTCCAACACAGGATGAGCACGGAGTAAAGCTGAATCTTACAATTTTTCTGAACTCTCCTTCTGTTTTGCTTCTAAGTCCGAGAGTTCGTCTGTCAGTCCAAGGAGATCTGGGCTTACAGCAGGCATTCACACTAATCTGCTCAAGTGTTTCATTGCTCCAATACCATTTTCACAACCTCAGCCACCTTTATATTTCATCAGAAGCACACCAACTCACTATCATCATGGTCAGGGGTACTTTTTCCTTTTTTCAAGGGATTGGAAAACCTCCAAGTCTGTTGGCTATACGATCAATAACTACCAGACAATCTGGGCAGATTGCACTCAAGATAAAGGATGAAATGTTAAAATATCTTGCAGTCAGGGTCTTGAGAAATGAACCTGACATTTGTCTAGCTGTCTAGACAGCTGGGACAAAAAGAAAAAAAAAAAAAGGCAAAGATTATCCCTTCGCATACGGTAAATCCTCTGCCTCCTTCTTTTGCACTTAGCAGTTCTATGCAAGCTGATAGTGGCCGAGGTGCTGGATAAATTGTACTTTATTACTGCCCTCTTCCTCACTTTGGGGGTTCAGCTTTCATAACGAGGCCTCTGACACCACTGGAGTGCAGGTAAGGCTGCTGAGAGGCTGCACTGAGGGCTCGGGGGCTCACCCTGGGCTGCCTACCCGAGACACTGCGGTGACAGGGACGTGCAACTCTAGCTATCAGTTACTGATTAGCTTTCTGCTCACCTGATGTCATGCTCATTTAGAAATCACTTACAGCTTCAGCTGGAACCTGGAGGACTTATATCCCCTTCCAAGGTAGAGCTGACTCGATTAATTTCCAGGCAAACTTGTGCAAACATTTTTATTTTATATTCCCATTTCTCTCTTGCAAGGCTTGGTTATTACATTATAGCACTTTTTGTCAGAGCAACGGGTGGCCGATTGCCTCTAAGAACATCAACATTCATTTACCCAACCTGGATCATAATTATTTAGCTGTCCCAGTCAAAAGAACAAGATAATTAGGAACCTGAGGCCCGGTTCTAAAAGTCTTGAGAAAAGAAGTGCATTTCTCAAAGGACAGCACCTAATTAAACTCCTGTGGAGATCTTCATGTACAGTGCACTGTTTCCTCAGGGACCTGTTTTTAGAAGCAGGTTATGAAGCTGAGGCACCTCTCAGTGAGGCAGGAAGAGCTAAAGCTGCTTCCCCTCAGAGTTTGCTGTTACCTGGGCAGCACCTGAGCCGTGCTGAGCCCGCTGCCTTCTTCGTGCCAGGCGGGCTTTGGCTCAGCACAAAAGCCACATGGCATTTTCCATCTTCGGGGCAGCGTTACTTAGGTCAGGAGCAAGCTAGGGGAGAAGCTTCCAGAAGCAGCTCCATGATCTGGATGGCAGGATCCAGACTGGTGCCCTCTGAAGCTGCAGTTGCCCATGGCACGTTAAGGAACGCAGTCAGCTCCTGGCCTCGTGGCATGGGGGAATCCTGGCTCCAACACTGGCACTAAATCACACTTACAGAGCCCTGGGAAAGGGGTGGCAGCTTTACAGAACCTGGTATCAGTTTGGAAAAGGCACCTGTGGAGGATTCAAGTACCAGGAGGCATTAGCATCTCTGGAAGGATTCGACAGAAGCAGAGATTTTTCTCTGCAAATCCCAGGCCATCCAGCAAGCGGAAAGGATGAGTCATACTGACCTCCTACCCAGCATATTAAATATGTTCAGCCAGAGACTGAAAGCTCGTTTCTTTTATCCATTCACCCCTCCAGCTGACAAGGTCAGTCAAATGTCACTGTATGCTTCATCAGACAGAATTAGTTTAGCAGAGTGCTGGAGTCTAAGTGTATACTTTTTATACAGTGCATGCTTTTCTCTCTGGATGTGGTTCCAGTTCTGTTTCCAGCAAATTAATACATCCTCCTAATTAGCGATGGCAAGCTGCGTGTTGTGAAGTTCTAAACAGGCTTGGCTGTCCATTCTCTTGACCAACCCAAGTTAATCAGCACCCAGCTTAGCACTCTGACTGAGAAACTGTCACTGTGCTATAACCCCTCAGAAGGGCTCAGCAGGATTTCACTGCAGCACGAACCACCCGGCCAGATCACAGGAAAGGTGAGTTCAGTCTGACAGCCCAGTTTGGTATGGCCAAAAGAAACTGTCTAGCTAAGGACGTGGAGAGACTCACACCAGGACTCCCCCAGGCACAGCCAGCTTCAGCTCAGGTACAGTTTTTGGTGTTTAATAACTTACCTAAGACATCTCTGTTTGAAACAGCAACAAAAATAGAAGCAGGTCTCCAGCTTTGCTTTTCCTTCTGAGCTC
The DNA here is from genome assembly GCA_013397155.1 of Irena cyanogastra. Lineage (NCBI taxonomy): Eukaryota > Metazoa > Chordata > Aves > Passeriformes > Irenidae > Irena > Irena cyanogastra. The sequence continues at coordinate 71,471 of VWZV01002530.1, forward strand.
TTCCCATTCCTGCCATTAGACAGACGTGCAATATTCAAATGCACATGGGCTATTGACTTAGGAAAAGTAGCTGAAAATATGAAAATGCTCTGCTCAATTCCCTTTTTGTGCTCAGTCATCACAGAACTCACGTTTTCACAGAACTACCCAACAGCTCACTTCAGAATGCTGAATTGTCTGAGGAGAGCTCATTACAGGTGAAAATTCAGAGCAGGTAAGCACGGGAGGTGACCACACTGACAGATTGATCATGAATAGTGTGGGTTTAGAAAATGTGCAACTGGGCTGCAGCAGTGAGGCTGCCAGTGCTAAGCAGATGGAATGTGACGCCTGGTTAAAAGCAACAAGAACCTTCACTGACTAAGTTTAGGTGTGTTTACAGAAAACTTTCTCTGGCAAAGTTTCAGCAGTCTCCAGATTGATTGCTTTCAGGCTTGAAATTGTGTCCTCCCAACAGACTTTCTTGCAAGAAAATCTACTCATAAAAAAAACTACCTAAGAATGTGAAACTCTTAAGTAGCTTCTCCAGTTATTTTATTTCCCTTTTTTATCCTTGCAAGGATATTGTACAAGCTGCAAGCAGCTTGCATAGATGAGAAACTATTTGTCCCAGAGCAAGAGCTCACGAAATACTGGGATGTTTTCTTTCTTTCAGCTGAGAGAATTGAAGTCCAAAGTCTAATTCACAGAGAAAACAATTTGCTTACAAGAGTTCATCATTAGCTTGGTTAGACCTGATCCAGTCAACTTTTAACACATTTTTATGGTTTATTCTGAGCAGAGAAATGGTGAGCATCACCCCCAGGACTCTGCAGAAGGCAGTCTGATGGCAGGCACTGGGGCTGGTCACATCCACTGCCACTAAGGATTCCAGTCTTCTTCCTTCAAACAGCAGGTTAGAATGATGGGAAGAGGCTGGCAGGACACAAAAGCTGCTCTTCCATCATGTCCCTGATGCCTAGTTATAACAATTGTTCAGATGATTAATAAAGCCTGAGATCTGGGACAAACTCATCATTCTGTTACATCTTATTGCATCATGGGTGGAAACAGGACTAAAAGTGGACCATGACTTTATGCCAGCATCAGTCACAAGCTCTCACAATAACTCTGTTAACCTCAGATGCCAAATGACCTCTTCTTGGAGAATTAAGCTCCTTGAGGCAGAAAGTTCTGTTCAACAACACGCATAGTGAATTGTTCCCCTCCTTGTGCCTCTTTGTCACTTTTTTTTTTTTGTGTTAAATTCCTTGCAGAGCACACTTTGGCCATTGCTGGGATGATTTTCTTGTAGCAATGCCCTGTTTCTGTCACTGTTACACAGGTACTTCGGGGCAGCTGAGGGAAGCTTAGAGCACTTTTAGCAGGTTCAGCACAGTTCAGAAACGAGACAGATGCACTTCTATCTGACAGACATATCAAATTTGGCTCTCCTTGTATTTTGGAGCACTTCACAGCATTTGCCCTTTTTACACAGAATGAACCCTGGTGTTACCCAGCTGCCCAACAGAAGAAGGCACCTCCTCTTCTGACAGCAAATGTTTGCCCAGTGCTCTGTGCCAGTGGCCACAACAGGCCAGACTCCTTTCCCAGGGCATTTGTGTGCCAGGTGATCCATGAGGTGGGCAGTGTAGGATCATAACCACTGGAATGCTGCAAGTTCATGTGTGCCATGGTTTGTCCTTACAAGCCCCAGACTGACCAGTTTATGGAATAGCTTTCATGCCTGTTTTGCTCTGAACACTTCCCAGAAATATCTGAAATCCCTTTGAAAGGTTTCTGGGTGGATTGTTTAGAGGAACCAACAACTTTACTGCATGTTAGTTTGGGTGACTGCAACAAGGGAAGGTCCATACTCACTCTTTCCATAGTAAAGGAATTGACTGTTTCAGAGGGAAATTTTTCTGGGAAGTGACTCTTCACCTCGCTGTATTTCTTTGCAATGCTGTAATGCTGTTTTGGATATGGAGTTATTTCACTTACTCAGTCCTTCCTAGTGGTTTCCCCATTTTCACTTAGAGGCTCGCTTCCTCTTGTTTTCACAGAATTTCAGATGCAGAGTTACCACATGATGTGTTGTGCTTCAGAAGAACCTAAAAAATAACAGGCTGCCATGAGAACCGTAACATCCAAGGGACCCCAGCCACTATCCCAGAGGAAAGATGGGATCCTTCCCTCTGCTTGGAACAGCCAGTTTACTCCCAGAATGCAGAACTCAATACAACTGTAACCTACTGAGGCCACTGATCCTTAGGTGCACCCAGCCCAGGTAAAACTTTGACTCCTGTCCCCCAAAGGTGGGGTCTGGGGCCAAGAAATCAATTTTTTCCATCCATGTAAGTTATCCAGAATGGCATCAGATAACCAAGTTTACAGGCAGGACTGGTGCATCCTTGGAGTACATCCTTAACCAAACTGGCAAGTTTATTTGGATGTGAGAGCCATGAAGGAAAGCTCTTGATATGTGCAGTTTAGCTTAGCACTGAGAACTGGTATCCTGAAGCCCTTTTGCTTGAGATTTTACCTCTGTTAATTCCAACTGACCATGGCCTGCACCCACAGGATTTACACCATTCCTAAAACCCAGTAATATTTATGCCCTCTAGAGTATGATACTTCTAACAAAAGTATTAGCTTCCAATTAAACCTGTTTCCCTTAAAGAACAAAGCATAAAGATGAAATTAGCTTTTGAGACGACTGCCAAGTATTTCATGTTAGGTAACTATTCGCCATCCAGATTTCATGTTCTGCAAGGCAACAGCAGTTCCAGGTCTGTTTGGCATGCACAGCTCCAGCAGATGCGCACATGTGTTTGTCAGCTGCACAAGGAATGATATTTCTGTCCTGTTTTCCAGGCTGAGACACAGAACCACTGCTGCAATAGTTTATCTCAGCTTTCAGAGTACTCTAGCCCAGGTTCCCTATATCTTAACACTACAAGACTTCCAAGATTCTCCAGGGAATATTTAAAAGTCTGCCACAGCTTTTTAAAATCAAGTAGTGAAGAGATAAAACCCAAATAAGCATTTGTAGTTCTCAAGACAGTACACCTGCAGTGCTGCTACCGGAGACCGCAGCGGATTTTTTTCCGGCAGCTTTTATTAAACTTTACGATGTTTGATTTGACTTTAAATGTTTCTGGTGCAACCAAGGCTCTTCAGCCTTGTCTGGAGCAGTGAGCAGTCTGCAGTGCTAGCTTTAAACACTTCCCATACAGGTCACCAAATTCAGCTGAGGGCCCAAGGATGAGGAGGCAGTCGGACTTGTGACAGCTCGGGTGATGGAACAGGAGCGAGCAGGAATCCATGCCATGCTTTCATCCCACTCCATCCAGCCTACCCTTGGGAAAACTAGTGCCAAACTCCCCTGGTTTTTGACCCTTGAGACCTGGGTCGATAGCAGGCTCTTGCATTCTGTATTGAGCTGAGGCCAAAGGGCAGGGACGTTCCTCCATCCCAGCTCCCTGCCTGCAAGATGCAGCTCCATCATGCCTGCACTTTCCTCAAGTCGCTCGAGTTCAAGGAGACCTAAGTCTACATTTTATCCTGCATTTCAAAGTAGTGACACAAACTGAAGCTGTAGACAAAGCTGAGGCTAAGCTTTGAGGCGTTTCAGCTTTGAAAGCAAAGCATTCTGCACTGCAGATCCGAGGTGCCTCAGGAACGCTTTCAGGGACACTGCAGCTGTCCTGAAAGTAAGAACCTCGCTTTCTTTGAAGAGTGCTGCAACTCAGTCTTTTCACTTTAAACGAAGTGTTGTGCTTGAAATACCCAAGGCCTCTTTTGAAAGCGACTGAACCACGCTTGACCTTTCTTTTTAACACTGTCCACCTTCAGATGTGGGCCAAGGGACCGGCTTGTCCCGCTCCAGGTGTCAGGAAAGCTGTAACAAATAACTCAAGGGCAGCAGAAGGGATATAAGCAGCCTCTGCAAAGCAGAGGAAATGTTTTTCCATCAGACAAAATACATCTGAGCCCATACATCTGAGTCCTGGCACAGGTCTGCAGCTGATTCTTTTGGGGAAAAAAAAAAAATCTGTATTGATCTTTGGTAACAGAAAGCTTTAAAATCTCACCCTCCAGCTTGCTTCAATGGTTGCATGAGCTAATGAGCCTCAAGAAAACCTCTTTTTTTTTTTTCAATAAAGCAGTGACAGCAATAAGTTTTACAGCAGTCTCCTGCTCTTTCTGCTGAAGATGTGTTATTTAGATACCCTTAGTTCAAGCAAAAATTGTCTCTTTGTCAGGCAGTTAGTGCTAAAAACTCTCCCTGTCTCTAATAATTGCTGAACACTCTCCAGGAGCCTCATGGTGTTAAAATTATTATTGGGCATCGAGTTTCAACTCATTATACTCATTCTCAAATTTTGGCTTTTTTTTTTTTTTTATTTTTTTTTTCTGCAAGTGGATGGAAAGTTAGACTGGAATGAAAAATCACACCCAGCTTAATAAAAACAATTCCAAGCTTCATTTTATGCTGTGGGTACACAGGAAAGAGATTTTCCAGCTCAGTCTGTACTTAGAAGCAAGCAATTGATGAGCAGGGTCCCAGGGTGCTCTCGTGCTATGGAATATAAGTCTGGGCACCATAAGAAGATTGTTCAAAGCTTAGACTCCCAGAGAACATGTTTTTTTTATGTTAATGTTATGATACATAGCTGGTGCAGGGCTTTTGAGCTGCAATTAATTACTGCAGAGGGAATAGCCAGGCTTTGGCAGCTGGGAACGTTTCCAGGACTCCCCCATTAAGCCCAGTTTGTGAACAGAACTAGGTCAGACAAACCTGGTCAGAACATAAGCAAAATGGGACGGTGGGAACGTGCCAGGAGCCCTTCCTTGTCTCTAGACAAAGAGCCCACGGGGTTTTATTACATTTTTATGAGGAAGCTGCAGCTGCAGGAAGGGGGCACACAAGGTGATGCATACAAGGCATGAGCAGGAGAGCCTTTCCAGGGAATTCCTGCCGGGATCCGTGCGCAGCCCGCTCTCTGCCACGCTCCCCGAGCTGTGTGAGTGTCAGCTGGCATCAGCGGGCTGTTAAGCAGCTCAAAGAGCTGGCACGGACACAGCAAATCCCCCCAGTTTCTATGGCGACCGTGTCCCAGATGCCAGCCCTTTGGAGCCCCCCTTCTGACACCACAGTGCCCAGGAACACTGTCCACTGGGGCAAGCGGCTGCCTGGGCTGCCAGCCATCCCTGGGGGAGCTCCTCACACGGCAAAGCTGAAAGGCTGGCCTTCCTGCACCGGCCAAATCTCACTGATTTGGAAGTTCCAAGGAAAGGCAAACTCAGGTGATGCTGATGTCAAATAAACACGTTCAGCAGAAAGCTCAGACCTGTGTGTAACGAGCAGCAGGGCTGTGCTCCAAGTGCTGCTGCAGGGAGCCCGTGGCCATTCTGACAGGCACTGGAGTGAACAATTCTACACAGCCACCGTGTCTGCCCGCAGAATGTGGTGCTGGTGACAGCACCCTTCTTCTTGGACAGGCTGCCTGTTGCCCAGCTGTAGCAGAGTGCCTGTTATTGTCCTCTCCACGGCCAGCAGGACCGGGGCAGGGTCTGTCCCTTGGGCTGGCACTTCCCTCCAGGGCTGTGCCCAGTTCTGGGCACTCACAGCCAGAGGGACACTGAGGGGCTGGAGAATGTCCAGGGAAGGGACAGAAGCCCCAGAAGCAGCTGAGGGAGCTGGGAAGGGGCTGAGCCTGGAGAAAAGGGGCTCAGGGGGCCCTTGTGGCTCTGCACAACTCCTGCCAGGAGGGGACAGCCGGGGGCTCGGGCTCTGCTCCCAGGGAACAGGGACAGGAGCAGAGGGAACGGCCTCAGGCTGGGCCAGGGCAGGCTCAGGGTGGACATCAGCAGGAATTTCCCCATGGAAAGGGGGCTCAGGCCTTGGCAGGGGCTGCCCAGGGAGGTTTGGAGTGCCCATCCCTGGAGGTGTCCAAGGAATGCCTGGATGTGGCACTCAGAGCTCTGGGCTGGGGACAGTGACAGCTCAGACTTGATCTTGGAGGTGTTTTCCAACTGAAATGATTCTGGGATTCGAAGAAGCTACAGTCTACTGCTGGCTGTTTCTGTGATGTCTGCACTCACGTGCACAAGTCTCAAGGGCAAAAAGAACTGGATTTCCCATGTGAAATGTGGGGAAGTACCAAGCTCAGCCCCAACTACCACCCTCAGCTTCGTTTTCGTGCTCTTTTGTATCCCTTCACTGATCAGTAATGGCTCACACTCCTCTTAACACCTAAGAAAGTGTTTTATTACCAGAGGAATGATTTCAAGTTGCTATTTAAACTGTGCAATCTGTCACCAAAAATCTGCATTTCAAGGGTTGCTGGGTTAGCCAGTTGCTGAGTGCTGTGTAACCCAGTGCTGGGTTACCCAGGCCAACGTCAGGCTCCTAAAATAAGTCATGTGGGACCTTCACCAGCAAGGGTTTTGCCAGACCTACTTGTTTTGACTTTACTGTACCAATTTCTTACCCTGTTTCTTCATTCCTTGCCACTGGATGTCACAGCACTACGCATAGAATATGTTATTAAACATTAAGGCAATTGTTCTAAAAGATGAGCTTGAGCTAATTTAGAGTGACCTCTCCCGTGGTTTTCCTGCATTAAATCAATGGCCTGTCTGAAAGCTCCAAGGTAACAATCGAGCCTACAACATTCCATAACTTTTCAAGCCCTGTCAGCATGCCACAGCTGAAGTGAGACCTGAGCTTAACGTGGAATTATGTGGCGAATCAAATATTGATTCTCCGTCAGGGAAGTGACAACAGCAACAAGCTTGGAGACACTTTCAGTGTAATCATATTTAGCCATGATAAGAGCTCAATGAAGTGCTGAGTATCTTGGAGCTGGCATATGAAGCTGTCACTGGATTTGCTGTGCTATAAAATTCAGGATGTTAGCTGAGCCCTGACTCAGGGGTACCAATGGAACAGGTTTTTTTTTTATTGTATATGAGTTGAGTCTTTGCTGCAATGAAGCTTCTAAGCTTTGGGTAGCTCGGGTAGAACGCAGGACCTAAAACCTGCCTTGTGTGCAGAAGCCATTTATTGTCACTGAAAACACCTTAAAGCTGGGGCACAGACCATCATCGGCCTGATCAAAGGCACAGCACAACTCCAGATCTGAACAATGACTTTGGCTTAACGAAGATAGTAGTTGTGCAAATCTGCAAACGTCATAAATGGTTTTACAGTGAAATTTTGATCAACAAGGAGCCAAAACTCGGGCAGTTTAAAAGACGGTTCATTTTAACATTTCAGAAAGTTTCAGGTTAGTGGAAATCCAGGTCCCTGGGGCTAGAATTGGGAAGTGACTCTCAGATTCCTCTCCCCATATGGTGAACACACACGGTCATTGCTAGCTCCCTGTTCTGCAGCTCCGTGCTGGTTTGTGGCTCACTTCTGATTAGAAGACCCTTTAAGCAGGATGATTTGACCTTTTACCAGGGATTTCATCTACGCTCCCACCTCCAGAAATGCAGGTTGCTTTTGCCATCCCACCTTTTTTTCAGGCAGGTTTGGTACAGAGCAGCATTTTCCCAGCCCTGACGGGAGCACTGGGGAATGAGCTACAGCTCCGACAGCCGCTCGTCGTTGCTACTCCGTAATTAGCATTGTTTGAACTAGTTGGCATTTCTCCTGGAACAGATTTCACACTCCCCGAATGAGGTTAATTCATTAGTTACATTTGTTTCAAAGCCTCTTGAGCAATCCAATCACTCTGTAATAGTTACTGACTGACCCAAATATTTACCCAGTAAAATAACAGAATTTCATCCCAATTTGTTAGGAGAGGAAGCCTAACCTATTTCAGTTTTTATGTTCATTGAAGAGTATGGTGAAGATAATTCAGGAAAACTTGGTGTTTCCATATCTATTTTTCGTACGGGTTCGATTTCAACCCTTGGAGCAACATCAGTATTTGTAGGCACAAAGATGCATCTCTAACACTCCGTCCCCTGTGTTTTTCCAGGCAGTCCCTGCCTATGAAACAAAACACTGCTCACAGGAGCAGCAATCCCAGGAACAGCCAGGCTTTCAGACTGTGAACAGGCACAGAAAAAGTCCCAGTCAAGTGAAATGCTGCTTACAACTGTCAGCTAAGATTTCTCTTATAACTTCTCCTGGATGGTGCAGGAGTCCTCATGTTCTCAGTTTTCCAATTAATCCCTTTCCTGTTAGGTCTACAAATGAGTGCCTGTGTCAAGCTGTCTGGGATGTTTAATTATTGTTAATATTGTTAAATATTAATTTAATTTATGTTAAATTCAGGCACAGATCAGGATAGGATGCTTGAACGCCTTTTAGACATTTTTTCCTCCAATCAGCATTTCAGCTACTGGATTAGTAACTAAAAGCTAGTGCTGCCTAATTCCCATTTCAGCAGCCAGGAAAGCTCCTCCACGTCCCAACAAAGCATTAGGGGAAGGTACAGGCAGGGTTTAAATGAAATTCCAGGAGAGTTCTCCATTTACAGGATCTGTGCTCAAACATCACCTTAACGGCTCGTGAACCCTGCCTGCAACATCTCTGTGGAACTTTTGTGCAGTCATATTTCCATCAAGGTGGACATGCCAGGCTCAGTTCCAAAAAAGCAAAATATCATTGTCCCCATGCCTTGAGTCCAAGTGCATCAATTGTGGCTCCCCAAAATTCTTTCCTACACTCCCTGCAGGGTAGAATACACTCTCTGTATCTGGGAATAGCACCAAGTGGATAAGCCCTGCCATGTGACGGGAGACAGAACTGTTTGAGACAGTGATTCAGGGCTGCTCTCCAGCTCCTGACACCTCCAGGAATAAGGCACCAGGAGCAGAAGGAAGCCATCCAGGCTGGCTTTCTGTAGGCAGGGCAGTCGGTGGATCTGCCAGATGGGGAGGAGCAGGAGGAAGCCAGCACAGATGGAACTTGGTTGGAGACCTAAGCGCAGAACCAGCTGCGTGGGAGAGCGGTGGGAAGCTTCACCCCTGGCAAGCTTTCACCCTCAGAAAGGAAAACCAGTGCCAGAAGGGAAACTCACCCACACTGGGACCACTCTGGCTGCTTCACTCACAGCCCACCAGCCCCTCCACACCAAACTGGGCTGAGTTCCACCACCTCCCTCGAGGTCCAAAGACAAAACCTTTGACAAAACCAGACCCCCAAAAAGCCCTGAAGCGCCCACGCTGCCCCTGCTCCCAGACCAAAGCAAAACAAACCCGAACTGCTCACTGCTCACAGCCCAGTCATTCTCTGCCAGCTCACAGTAAAGGCTGGTGGGACACTGCGGGTGCCAGACCCTCCAGAGCAGAGTTGGAGAGCAAAGAGAAGGGTCCAGCACCTCCCTGTGCACCACTGGCAGCGCTTCAGGCCAATCTCAGCTGCAGGCACAAGCAGAATACTTATTGTTAGGGCCTTCTTACACCAGAAATCTGTGTAAGCTGTGATATTTTGCTGTGATTTTACGAAGCTTCCACAAAAGCTATTGTGCAGTGAAAAAATCAGGGTAGCAAAGGCTTCACGGGAGGACTGCAGATGAAAATGTTACGGAAAGGTTTTACATTAACACGGGGTTTTAGTGATTCAGTTATTTGTGTGCAGTAGTTGCATTCATTTGCAGCTGAGGCTACTCTGGGAGTTGTTTTCCACGAGTTTTAGAGCTGGAAGAACACAAAGCATATGGCAGCAGTGGAAACAATCAGCCCCACATACAGCAGAGGCTTGGCTCCGCTGCTTCTTTTGGCATTTTCTCAGACACAAGTAATGTGAGGTAGTGCCTCAGCTCCAGATCAGGATACAGGAAGGAAAAGGGGAGAATTATAGCTCTCATCCAGATTTTTACATACATTTAGCTTATTCAAACAGTTTAAGGTGAATGAAAGCCAAAATCCTCTTACGTTTCACAAATTTTTGTCAGCTTCATTAATGCCCTGAGTGGCACTCGCTAGTGGAAAGGGAAAATATTCTTCTGGCCTTTTAAATTTTTTTCTTTATCCACTCAAGAATTTCCTCCTAGGATTAGAAAATAAAAATGAGGAAGGCAATAAAAACAATACCAATTTCTGCTGAGAAGAAAGAGGGAAGAAGACACAGGCATCTGTGGCAGTATGCCCCTGAATTGTTCAGATGAGCAGAAGACAACTCTTGCAGCAGACATCAACCACTGCTGAGGAAGCTCCAGAACCAGCAGCATCCAAAAACTCAACCTCATGTTGCCTCTATAGTTTTTGGGTTTGGTTGTTGGTTTTTTTTTTTTGTTGTTTTTTTTGGGGGGTTTTTTG